>JAQFZN010000067.1:0-65553 GCA_034687075.1 Geophilus carpophagus | reverse complement strand
TTTTCCTGACTTAAAGTTATAATTATGAGTTTATAACTCATAATTCTAACGTTTAATTGGCTGCCGCAAACTCTCTATTGTGAGAGATATTATTATGATTAAGATATTAAGGATTTATAACATTTGTTATTATTGATTATTATAAGATAAAGATATTATGTTTTAATGTCTAGACAGACAATTGTTGTAACCCGCATGCTGGTCACGTGGCCGGACAAATGTAATGATTTAATTGTTTAAGATAAGAACTCTCAATCAGATGACAACATACTCTGATGTGTATAAAAGAGAGGATTGTAATGATTAAGCCCACCACTTGTTAGGGAACAATTGTCACATACACTTGTAAGGGCAGGAAGCTCTACTTTGTATACTATTATACTGGATTAAACCTATTTGTTCATTTTCATACTTAAAACCTGCCTCCTGATTTCTCACAGTTATTACATAAGGGAAAATTGAAGCACATACCGTATTCAATAATTTTTGTTTATTTATAGCACATTAATGGAAATTTTGACAACACACTCACAGAATTACCAAACAGCATTCTAGAAGAAATTTGTTTATGTGAAACCCTTTTGGCACAATTTCAGTCTTTCACCAATATTCCTAAAATTTTACCACTGCATTTACCACATTTAAGTTACTTGGATTTAAGTTACAACAAATTGATCAAATTACCAGATAGTTTTGGATTATTTTTTCATTTACAAGTGGTTCTTTTAAATAATAATCGTCTTGAAAATCTTCCACATTCATTTATTTCTTTAACGAAATTAGAAAAAGTAGATTTATCAATGAATAAACTTCTTTCGCTAACAAAAGATTTTGGAAATTTACAACAGCTGAAAAAACTCAATTTAAATTGCAATCGGTTAACTTACTTACCAAAATCATTGTCAAAATGTTTAGAACTGAAATTAATTTTAGCCAAAGATAATTTTTGTCAAAATCCACCACAAGAAATTTGTGATGAGGGACCTGAAAGACTATTGATGTATATAAAGGAGCATTTCTCACAAGAAGCAGAACAAAAACGCATAAATGAAGAAAATGTATTTCCTCGTGTGAGGAGTAACCAAATTCATTCTCCAAACATTGAATCAGCTTATGTGAAATACATGCAGGTTCAAACACAGACTGTAAATGTTCCAAGTCCTGTCAAAATGCCATTATCATTACACTTATCAGCTTTTTCCTTGGAAGAACTTCGAGACAAAATAATTGGTATATAATTATCTCGTTTTTAATGTTATCAGATTATATATTCTTTTTCTCTTTTCAGGTTTAATTTACAGTGCTTTCATTGGAGATGCATTAGGTTTGACGACAGAATTTCTTTCGCCAGATGACAGCCTTTTTCATTACGAGACAAACTCATTAACATATTCTGATATCATAGTAGATAAACATCGCAGTCATTAGAAAAAAGGAGTTTGGACATCAAATGGTGATTTAATGGTAAATTATTACTATCTTAAAAACGGAATTTTTGTTTCATTTTATTTTTTTCTTAATTTTAGTTAATTATTTTAGATTCAATTATTCAATAGGCAGGTGTAGTGGATAAACTAGATTTTGCACAAAAATTATTAGCATGGAAACAGCAATTGCAAGTTTGATAATTTGCCTGTTTACACCACATCTGCAACTGTTAATGATATCACAGAATTTCTCTATAAATCTGTATGTGGCAGCTGAACAATTACTACAAACTGATCAACATTTGTTTAATGGTTGTGACACATCTTTGCACAAACGAAATTCAAAATATTTAGATTATGCTTCATTGCCCTGGACAATTATTTTAGGTTTATTTTTTCCCAATTAAAAATTTTAAAGCATATACTGTAAATCTTCTAATTACCGCTCATATCCAATTACCGCCCATATCCAATTACTGCCCAGTCTCTCATTACCGCCCGGGGGGAAGTGCAAGCTGGCAATAGCCCCCCCCTGGCAATAGCCCCCCCTGCAATAGCCGCCCCCCTTCAATTCTCGTCCCTCTCTAATTCCTGCCCACCTTTTTGGGGGTGCCAATTAGGTCAAAGGTATAGTCTCTGTATAAATTATGCCTTGAGGCAAGTGCCCACACCTTGACCATGCTGATTATGCTAAATAAAATTAGATCTTTTGATCTAACTTTTAAATTAACAGCTGTTAAATTATATTTGAATGAATAGTCGCCCCTCACTAATTCTCGTCCAGTATCCAATTACTGCTCATTTTTTCTGCGGCTAATTTAAATAAGCTGTAATTAGAGGATTTACGTAAGTCAAAAGTATTTAAATTTTATTATTTTAACAATATTTTAAAATTATTCTATTTAGGAATTCTTCATTTTCACAATTTACATAAGTTATTTTAAACTCAATACAAATTAGCAAATCTTTACATTCTCACCCTGATTGCACAGCAGCTAATGTTTCAATTTCATGTTTAATTGCCTTGACTTTACAAGTAAGGTTCTAATTATTCAAAAAAATTTTCAACAGAAAATTTTATTTTTAAATTTTGTTTTTAAAAGGGAAAGTATGATTTAAAATGTGAATCAGATAGAAATGCACTGATTAATGCAGCTAAACTGTTATCGGAAGAATATTCGAATCAAGATGAAGAATTTCACATGTGTTTTCAACAATTAAAAAATTGTTAAACAAATTCTTACAATAAATTACATCTACTTTCAGTGCATTTTATTTTTAAAAATAATCTGGTAATTTGTTTCGTATTTGTTGATTAAGTTTATATAAATAACTTGCTATATTAATTTTGTTTGTGATAAAATCACTTTTTAGAAATAAATACAGTTTAAAATATGAATGAAACCATTTATTTATAAATTTTATAATATACATAAATTTAAAATCAATTTATAATTAACAAGAAAAAAAAAGTAAAAAGATTACTAAGTTTATTATTAGTTCTTACAAGCATCACAGAGTTAGTCTTTTGTTCGTTTGTAAATGGTGCATTCAATTAAATAAAAACGTAAATAATGTTGGAGTGTCTACACTGTTTACTATATGTTAAGCAAAGCTACAGTAGCCCATCTGTGACATCAGGGGTGTGGCCTTATTTTTAACCAATGAGGGAAAAATTTATGTTTTGCTACCTCCCTGACACTAGAGATGACTGGTGGCAAATTTTGACACCATTTTTTTAAGCGGACTGTTATGGCATCACTTTTCTATAGTGGTTTTATTCACCATGGTTTATTGCAATGAAAAATCGTAGTAAAACCTGTATCTTATAACGCACGCGATGATGATTCTTTATAACAAATAAAAAAATAAAAAATAAAAAATAAAAAAAACTGCTTTATTGCTATTAAAAGTGATAACAAACCATAAGTAGAGTTTTTCACACATAACAATTACAGCAATTTTTAAATAACAATAATGCTTTGTTAGTAATGGCGGTCTGTGTTAAGTTGTAGTTACCAAAACAGTGATACCCACACAAAATTTTCAGTAATGAAAATTAGAAACCATAATCATCGTGAGCAAAAAAAAAACACTTTTGATTTTATTCTTGGTAATATTGCGTATCCTTTAATTCCGTTTGTAAATTGTATCCAAAATCACATTTAACGCATAAACTCTTACACAGAATGACAAAGTTTATTCTCATTGTACTATGTCTATCTTTATGGCTATTCGCTTCATGGTTAAGAAATATAATAGATAATAATCAACAACAATTTAATTTAGGAAAAATAACCCAAACAAATGACAAATGGACTTTAGAAATGGATTTAGGTTTTCTATCCACTACAAGAGTTGTCATTATAAACAATAAACTAGTAATTACTGGTCACTACTTAAACAATGGTTTATGGACAGTTTTATCAGTACAATATACAATTCCTGGTGACTACAGCACAATTGCTGCAAGCTCCTTTTTCGGTAAATTAAGAGTTATTGCTAAATATGAAAATGAATGGTTTCTTAAATACATATGGAAAGGAAATGTGATTTGGAATTTTTTTAATCGTGGATTATCATGGATTTTAAATAAGACTATAACCATCCAAGATAAAAAAGCAGTATATAACTATCGAAGATAAAAATGCAGTATGAAAAGTGTTAATTTTATTGAATCGAACAAATTTATTTAGTGTTCTGATTCTTTCTTAATAAAACTATATTTTTTATAAATTTTTATAAATTTGACCAAACTGTGCTAAAATAAAAATTTATTGTAAAAATTAATTTTATGTCTTGAAAATAAAGTGGGCTTTTTATTATACTTTGAAATTAAAATTATTGATGATCATACTTAGCAACCAATAATAATAAGAATCCATTGTTAATTTATCACAAACCCTAACACTAAATTCTTAGTGATGTTGTAATAGATCCAATAAAATTAAAAATCAAAATTTCAACAGAACTTTTTAAATATTCCCAATGGCTTTATTTATTACACAACTTTGTCGTCCACAGGATGATATCGTCGCTTTGTAAGTATGCTAAACAATAATCAAATTTATTATCTTATTAAAAATATTCATGCTTGTGTTTTTGCACATCAGCTTGAGAAGTTGCGTTATGCTTTTTGTGTTTGTCTGGCTCTCGACAGTATGTTGGTCAAGTTTTCAATTGTTCAATAATGGTTCAACACTTCAAGGAATAGCACACACAGAAGAAGGAGAATACGGAAAAATTTCACATTATCCAGATAAATGGGTTTTAACAGTGAATTTAGGCATTGGTGCCAAAACTAATGTGAGAATTTCCAATCAGCAAGTATCACTTGTTGGCTCGTTTCGAGAGAATGGAGAATGGAAAAATGTTAATGAACGATACAATGTTCCTGATGAATTTAAAAAAATCACAATTCGAAGCTTTTTAGGAAAAGTGATAGTAACTGCTCAAAAAAGTAACGGTGAGTACTCGAAGTCTAGTACAGGTTTCTTTTGGCCATGGGATCAGCCATCAAATTCGAGTTATTTGAAAGGTTTTAAGATGAATTTTGATCTGTCATCTATGATACGCAGTTTATGGACTAAAAAAGACGAATCAGAAACGTGATGCTGCTTTAGAAAATAAAGCTACTAAGTGTTTATCATGTTGTTTTTTAGGGTTAAATTTTTTGAATTTGAACAGAAAAGGGTTTTAAAGGTTGAATTTAAAAAAAAAGATTGAAAAATGCAAAGTATATGTAAATTTATTTTTAATTCTTAAGAGAAATAAATAATTTTTTTGTATATCTTATGTAAGAATAAATTATACAAATTTTTTCTTGCAAATATTTTGTAAGCTATTTTTATTTCCAATTAAATTAAATTGATCTATTTTATGAATAAACGAAATATTTTTATGAAGATTATTTGAAATTAATCAAAACAAAACGATTCTATCGAAGTTTTAGTAATTGGACAGAAGTATATCATAAAGTTGTCTTCATCCAAATGATTATAATTTTCTAAATGTTTAAATGGACTTGTTTGATTCAGTGTGAGAAAATAAACAATTATCGAAATGAATTTTATAAATTATCTCAAATTTAAAATTAAAAAAAGTTTATTGTTTATATAATACAAATTATTGAGCAAAACATTATATTTATTTTTTTTACAGAAATCAAAGTATATTTTAAATAAGTTATTAGTGTCATAGAAATTATCTTTTATTTTATTGTGCCATGAGGATTATTAAAAATGAAATAAATTATTTGAATGTGTAAAAATATGACAAATGCAATGTGTTAGGTGTAAATTTACTAATCTTTTTTCTAATAATAATAATACTAACATAGATAAAGTAAACAAAAATATCAATACCAAAATTCTGTGCATATCCGCAAGTTTTGCAACAAAACTCACAAGATAGCATCAAACTTAAAATTGTCTACTCCTTTAATACACGAAAAAATCGATCCCCTTACAAAAAAAAATCAATCTAAATTACTGAACCTTAGTTCTCTGTACTCGCATAACTCCATTACTATTACCCGCAACATTACCACCATTTTTACTGCTTTTACTAGCAGATAACCTCGTGAAATAACGATAAGTCAAAATGGCCGCAATACCAATAGCAATAACAGTAATCGTGCACAAAAAAATAAATAATAAAGAAAACTGAACAGAAGGTAAACACAAAATACCATCTCTACTAACATGACCTGCTAATACATCGACATCTTCGAAATTAGTCGGCGAAAATGCTAAATCAGTATGAGAAATTGCTTGAAATGTTACAGCAACACCAAATTCATCATCACTGTCTCGCCTAATTCGAATATTTCTAGGACCAACTGGCGGTAAAACGTTTGCACTTTCCATGTTAGGCATAGTTTGTCTTAACGGTTGCGGTGTTGGTGGTAACGACGTACCGTTATCGCTACGCGATTGTAACCCTGATTTTTGGCAATGTTCAGGACAGGAATTACGACAAATGATAACACGACATTGCATTTGAACCGATAATGCATCGGGGAATTTAAACGCCTTAAACTGAGCGAATGTTAGCACCGTGGCTCGTGCGTCTTCTACTCTCATTTTTTGAAATGATCCGAACATTTTTTCTCTCATTACACATCCTTTGTCGTCTGTGAGTAAAAGTGGTTGTCTGGTGCCGTCTGAAGCAACGCAAGAGTGGACTAACATGTCGAATTCGTTGCTTTTGTCGTTAATGGCCACTACTAGGGTTAAAGTTGAGCCTAATGGGACAATTCCTGATACTTGACTGGCCCATGGTCCTTGACCTTCTTGGATTTCCATCCACACTTCGACGTGATCGCCTACAAACTCTTGTTGGATCTAAAAGAGAAATGTGATTATAATTAGTTTGTGTGGTGATAACAAGTCGTTGAACTGAGGGTAATAAAAAGGTACTTAAAGTGCTGGTGACTGGTGTTAGTTTACAGGAACTACGCAGACTGAAAATCACTAGTTTGTTTTTTTCTTTCTAATTTTTGTTTACAAAGATTAAATCTTTTTGGATAACTACACTCACCAGGGAACCTGTTGGCTGAATGCATATTTTTTGTTGTAAAAAATATTTTTTGAAATTAAAAATTCAGATTTTTAAATTTTTTTTCGATCAAAGCTGTCTGACTCTTAATGTAAAGATTTGTTCTCGATTTAATTCAAAATAACAATTAATTTTTTTTAATTAAAATTTTAAGCTAATTATATATTTGTATTAAAAAAGTGGAATCAAATTAGTTATTTCCAGTTCGTTGGTCAATAATTATAAGTTCTGCACTTAAAATGAACAATTTTTTGCTTTTCTACATTAGGAGTCGTACAGATTATCAATCAGACCTGCAACACAACTTGATCAGTTGAACTCGGTTAACTTTGCTTTTAAAAATTTTAATCTAACCACTGCCATCTAAGATTTTATCAGTTTGCGTACATTAATCATTATTTTTAACTACCCATAAAAAATCGCAACCAAATTAGCAATTTTCAGTCGTGTGGGTTGTTACTTTCATTTACCTCCTCTAAATCATCAATTAAAACCGGCGGATTATGTGCTTGTGTCTTCTGATAATCATTAAACCATTCACATCGAAGTCTTTTAGCTTCATCCCACACTTCGATTAAATCAGAACCATACTGAACAACAATCGTATTTTCGTATAACCTTCCATTGATGTCAGGTCTTGTACCACACCTTTAATTTGAATAAAAATTTTAAACATTAAAAAAATTGACCTAAACAAAAAAAAAGTTGAGATTATAAATTATACTCACTTATCATATTGAATATCAAACTGGTAATTCAGCCTTCTGGTGTTTGGTGCAACATAAACACAACTTTCGTGAGCGGAATTACCCTTTGAAAAAATGGTTCCTGGAAAAGGGCCACTGAATTCAGCTTTCACGGACATGTGATTTTTATAACATTGTACATCCAAGTTCTTTAAAACCGGTAAATTTGATGGTCTGTTACTGGCATCAGGAGTCCATTGCTCACAAATTACCTATAATAAGAAATAAAAATAAAACACATGTAAATTTGAATTTTTTACGTGTAGGAGTATTTATGTTTTTGTTTGCCATAAGCAATTCACCTGTGTGTACATAAAGCGCTTGCAGGTAAGAAAAAATATTGACTAATGGCATTTCAATGCTAATGGCGAATTCAAACTTGTAATTATCGGGTTATAAAATTTCCTTTCAGATTCGAAAGATTTCGTGTAAACGCTTTCACAACCAACTTGATTCATTTCTAATTGTAATGCAACACATCTAACAAGATTAAAATTATTTAGGTTTTTTATGAGTGGATAAAAAAATGTAAAAAATATTTAATAAAATGACTGGAATTTTTTAATCAATTGCTGAGGGCGAAAGAAGAGAAAGAAAAATTGATACTAGGACAAATGGAAACGTAAAATTATTTAATCTAACATAGTTTTCATGGGGATTTTCTCTCGGTTGTATTGTAATAGATATTCTCCCACGCATTGGTTCACAGAGTTGGAAAAAAACATTAAATTATATACCAGGAACGAGGAGGAAGGAAAAAAATGTCAATGGGTAGAAAAGAAAAGAATAAAAATAAACTGGTAAAGAAAGAAAGTCAAGTTCAATCAACTTTTTAGTTTGTTTGTAAATAGAATTTTAAAAAGTCGTTTACATTTTTTTAAATAAATTTTTATTTTATTACTTGTATAAGGAAGTTTAATTATTACTGCTATTTTTTATTAACCATTGCTTATGAATCGATTAAAAGTTTTCAAGTTTGTAGGGTCAAGGTCGAGCAAGAATAATTACTATTAATAAACTATGTCAACAGCAGCTAGTGTGAATAAATTAAATTAGCTAAACATACTAATAGCAATAAATTTCAGTTAAAAAATATACATTCACACTGGGGGCAATAAATAAACGAATTAAATAGATAACAGATATCAATCCATATCTAATTGCTTTCAAGAATATTAACAATCGAAAAATTAATTTTTTTACATTTATTAATTTAATCTTTCAAAACCTGCAAAGCAACAGAATCAAAAACATCATAAGAACAATAATAACAGTCGAAACCTACCTGAAGAGTAGAGAAAACTATTAAAAAAATTAAAGATGACGTCACATATTTCATAAAGCCTAAAAATAAACAAAAATAAGAATTACAATTTCAAATTTGTAAATGTAGATTAAAATTAAACAAACTTTGATGTCCTTTGATGCATTAAAAAACTCTATCAAGTATGTACGCCATTAAGTTCCTGTTTGCACACAGTGTCCCATATCTGCAAGGCACCGTGGGACGGTTTGAACTTTCTCCCTCGAGGAAGACCTTAACCGTGAATCGAGGTAGAATTTCGCGGCATGCATTACTGATTAAGGTTGCTTTGCAAACCAATGTTTTCATGAGGTCAAACTTGTTGATGGTCCTAGTCACTGGTCCTGTTTATGGGGGCCATATACAACCCCCTAATTTACATCTTTTACATCATACTGTAATTGTGTAATTGCGACTTAATTCACCCTTTTCATAATAAATTTTTCTACTATACACGGTAATGTGTAGTTTTATTTTTAAAATAAGTCAAATTTCAATTTTATATTTTTAAACATGATTTAAATGTTTGCGTGTTGTAATAATACTGTTTTTCGTTTAAAAATAAAAAATAAAATTCAATTGATTATATTCAACCCGGATTTTAAACCAATCTTATCATTTAACCGGAATTTGCTCTAAATATCCCCTCGTGTAATCCGGAACCAGGTGAGGCTTTCAGAAGGGGATAGATGAAAGAAAGGAGGGGTCAATGTATGCCTTAAGGCTGCATACCTTAAATTCTTTTACAATTTCATTACATTTAGTAAATAGTTTCAATGAAAATCATTTTTGTAAATGGTAAATATTGGCAAGTTCAATAAAATTTGAAAGCAAAATAACACTGAATTTTTCTTCAACATCGTTTAAAGGATAAATTATGTTTCGGAAAAATTACACGGTAAAAAAATATCGGTACACGTAAAGGACATCAATTTTCATATAATTTCTACCATTTAATTTAAAAAGAGAAAATTGACAATTAATTTACCTGTCATGATTAATGAAGCTTGTTGACTAGGTGCAAATTTGTGAATAGTCAAAAAATCCTTTAACTACCGGTAAGTGCTCATGGAAGCTCCTCGTGTCTCGCCTCAACCACCTCTACAGGTGAATAGTAGGCCAGTGACTCGTGTCTGCACCTCCAAGCCACCAACTTAATAGCCCTCAGGCTTAAATGAACTCAAGTTCAGACGAAAACTGTCGTCTGCAATCAAAAGTGTACTCGAAGCAAAAAAAAAGGAAAAAAATATTAGAATTCAATTTTTGAAACTAATCTAAAACTGGCTCTTTTAATTTGATACAATAGAATAAAAAAATAATAACATGTAATGTTTGGTATTACTTGTTGTCGTTTACTATGGCAATTTTCTATAAATGGCGTACAAGCTGAATCTGCAGGGAGGTAAAAATCACGCATTAGAAATTATATTCACGATTTAAAGTTTTTAAAATGTTTCTATGTACATTATATATTTTTTCAACCTTTATTTTCACACTTATTTTCTTTTCGTGGGTTTCTCTGTACTAGAAAGGTTAAAAGTCAAAATGACGCAAACCAAACGTGAACTTGAGGATGTTGACACCGAAAACCCGGTGTCCTAAGAAAACTTATTCTTTTGTATATATGACAAAAATTTTGAAAAAATTATTTTTTGTTTTTATTTTAATTCACTGATTTTAAAATCATTTGCCACATCTCTTTTTAATAGCGGAAAAAATGGTTGTAATTTTAGAGTAATTTATTATATTCGGTTTAAATAAACAGCCAAAGCGAGTGGAACTTGAACCCAACACATTCCTGTTACTTTAACAGGAAATGAAAAATTAAATTCATCGACTTTTTTAGCAGTTTCCAAATTGTAACAATTTCCAGTTGATATTGGACCTCCCAGTTGTGAGCAAAGTCCACCGACAACACACAAATGTGAACCTAAAAAAATCAATAAAAAATAATTAATCAAATTCTTTTTCTTAAATTTTTATTTCCCTTGAGGAAGTTTTGTGTATAAATCTTTTCCAAGAAGAATACAATAGAATATTAAAATGGATCAATGAACGAGTAAAATCAAAAATCCATTCTATTCCGTTCATTATATTAGGAACTATAAACCAAAACCAGTTTTTTTTTTAAATAAACTAAATGTTAAAGTAATAAATGTCTGTCTTTTTGATTGAGTGCAGTTTAAAAATGTCCAAATATGGAATTATATTAACAAAAGAATGATTTATTGCTCAAACATTCATCACATTTCTCTTTTTATAGTTTGCGGGATGTTATAAAAGGTGAAATGTCATCTGCATAAAATAGTCGTTAAAAGATTAAATAAACTCTCAAGGGTAAATGTTAAACAAATAATATGTAAATCTTAAATTTAAAATAAATAAATAAAATAAAAAACGAACCGATGATTCCTGCTGCAGCTGAATGAATTGGTAAATTTGTTTCAATCAATGGATACCATTCCGATTTATAATCATTACATTTATCAATCACAGAAACACTTCCTTTAATTTGTGTTGCAAAACTAATACCACCAACTAAATACAGACAGTCATTACATTCAACAAGTGACGAAAAACAACGAGGTATTCGTGTATTTACTCCTAAGATCCATCTTAAAAATAAAAAAAAATTAAGTTTATGAAAAAAAAAAATAAACATAAATCTTACTTGTCATTTTTTGGACTATAAATCTCAACTGAATCCAATATTTCACCATAAGGTTTATCAATTAATCCAACACCTCCACAAACAATAATTAAGTCGTTAGAACAAACAGCACTATGTCCCATTCTACAAGCAGTCATGGGCGACATTATATACCATTCATTACTGTCTGGTTCATACATTTCAACTGAATTTAATATCCTGCAATAAATTTTACTCAGTAATTAATGATATTGTTTGACCTCTCGACCCTTTTTCACATTTCTTCTTCATTTCTTCCACCGATTGCAAAAACACGTCCTACAGCAGCAACTAAAGTGTGGTGGATTCTTCCGCAATTCATGTCAGCAATACGAATCCATGTGTTTTGTCTTAAATCCCATTGCCATGCACAAGTTAATGAACTGATTACATCACTGTTTTTTGCAAACTTACATCCACCTTAAAATAGTTTTATTTTAAATATAATAATAATAATTATTATTATTTTCGAGTTAGTTTTTTACCTGTTACGTAAACACAATTTTCAATAATGGCGGCTTTTCCGTAATAAATTGGTTCCGGAATTGTTGAAATTAATTCCCAATTTCTTTTATGTAATTTATATAAATAACAAAGACAACCTGAAATAAAAACGTTAAACATAAACAAAAAACAATAATTGTAATTTGCTTTATTTTATACCTGAATAATCAAAATTATTTGCCATATCATAACCACCAATCAGAAGCAGTGTAGTCTCATTGACATCTTTATAAGATGTCGCTAACACTTGCTGCACATTAAAACTAATTAATTAATATATTCGAAATATTATTTATATTTACCTTCTTCAGCACAAATTCTTCTGTTGCTTGTTGTAACTAAAAAAATAATAAATGAAATGATTATTAGTACAATAATACTTTAATTTACGTAATTTTAATTTTAATTTTAATAATAATTACACGTGACTCTTTCAAGCACTTCAAGTACTTTCTAGTCCCTCTTTGAATGATAATAGCCGCTGTTTCTTCTAAATTTTTCTTCATCTCTTGTTTTCTTTCTAAAGCAATTCTAGGAATAACACATTCTTGTATCCACAAACGAGTAAGAAAGCCGCGAAAAGCTCCTTGAATTACAGCAGCAGCTCCATCTCTAATGGCGTGTATTTTTCTTACTCGATATCCTCGCCATGCTGCTTGTATTCTAATAACAGCTTCCCATTTACCCAAATCACATTGTTTATGCTTCTTGAATTTAGTTCTTGGTTTGACAGTTGGTAATGGAACATTTAATCTGCGTAATAAATTTGATTTATTTGCTGACCAATATCTAGATAAACAAATAAAAAATTAAAATTGATTAATTTTAAAATTGAATTTCATAATAACTTACAAATAACTTTGAAGAATTAGATCTCTGCATTTTGGTAGTGATAGGATAGCAATGTTTTTACAGTGGTATACAATGCTAATTATTTCTTGATTTGTAAGACAACCAAACCGAATGCAATGTAGTAGTTTGTCAGCATAAATAACTCGATTTGTCCAATCGTATGACAACCATGCAACAGCAGCATCGAATACTTCTACTTCACTGCAATGCAAAATGGGTGGGAGAAAATGTTTAATTTATTTTTAATATACATTTATATACTTTATTCGACACACCTTTCAACATTGAGATCATCTTCTGATAATAAAGTAATGATCGTGCTTATTTTATGTAAAAAAAAATTAGAACATCGAATTATTTGTTGAAAATAACGTGGATCTAATATTAATTGACTTTCATCTTTGTCCTTATTTTTATTTTTGTTTTTATTTTTATTTTTATTTTTATTTGGACTTGGACTTTGTGCTGAGTTGTTTGGGTATGGAAGAGGTGTGAAAATTGACTTTGAAAGTTTAATGGAATTCTGGTCAGCAAATTGTAAACAAAATTCAAGCAATTCTGTAAAAATTAAGGTAAATTATTATTTTTCTGTAATTTTTTTTCAAAAAATGTATATATCACCAGGAATTCGAAGTTGAAAAGTCATTTGCGTAATTTGAACAACATTTTGACTTGTTACTAAACGATTATCTTTAGAAAACATCCACTTATGAATTAAATCAAATGTCTCAGCTGACATTTCAGGAAATTCAATTATAGAAATACAATCTGTTGGCATGTTTAGAAAAACATTTAAAAACCATGTGCTATTGCTGCTAAGAACACTTCTACAATATAAAATATAATAAAATTAAGAAAAATTAATAAAACTATTTCAAATATATACTTAAAAGAGTGAAAACATCTTCCTTTTAATATCAGTGTGACGTCACACTCCATTTTCTGCTGAGTCTCAGTATTCGTATTTTGAGTATTTTCCTTTTTTTGATTCTTCAAAATAATAAAAATAAATTATTATGTAATAAATAATAATAAAAACAAAAATATAAAAACAAACCGAAGAACATTTTCTTTGTGTCTGTTCCTGTTTTGACAATTTTGAACTTGAATTCTCACAAATCTCAAATTCCGAATTCAGTTTATGAGGTGTTTGATAACTTCTATCACTTGGTAACGCATTTTCAACAACTGACTTTTTTTGATTTAAACTTTCACAAGACAGTATATTTTTGAGAATTTCTTGACTGCTTAACTCCGTAAGGCGACTCTCTTTATAGATTACCACTTTTGGCGACTTTTCCTCACTTGATGGACATTTTTGAGCCATGGAACTGCAACTACTTTCTGGTGACTTCAAGTACACTTTATTTAATACTTTATTCTTTAAATGAACATCACTTCCAGAGGATGTAATTACAGATCTTATCTCAGGCAATGCACGTGGAAAACACATCTCACGGATCTGAAAATAAAATAAATATAAATGAATAAAAACAAATAATAAATCATTCACCTGATCAGAGTTAACAGAAAAACTATCTTTCGAATCATTCTTTTTTGAAAAATTTGGAAGAGAGAAAGAACTTCTCGCAGAATTCACTTCAGAATTACAAGATGGAACAGATCGTTCAGTCCATGAAGTCGAAAGTGGCACTGGAGTTGAAGATCTTGCAGAACGTGGCGTAGAATGTGTTCTTTCTCTTTTCGATACGTCACGAACTATTTTCACACTAGATTTCGAACTCAAAGAGTCTTTGGATTTGCCAGATGGTTTAAAGCGAGGATTATTCAACGATCTTGGTGTGCCTCTTTCAATTCGAATTGATGTCTCGGGAGATGTTGGAGGTGGAATGATTTTTTCACGATGTTTAGATCGTCTTAGTGGAAATTCACTATCTGCATCTTCTGGGGGAATTCTTCTTGGTAATATGTACAGATTATGAGGAGTCTTGGCCATTGTATAGAATTTTTATTTAAAAAGTGATATAAATAATTTTAAAATAGGCATTAAAATTTAATCATAATTAATGTATGCTTGCCATTGCTGTAGCAACAAGAATGTACGGGTAAAATTTACCCATAATTCCCTAATTCGAATTCTCAGTGGCGCTATCTTCTATCACTCTTTTTCTCTACCTTTGATAATTCCTTATCTAGGAAAATTGTTGTAACTATAGAACGTTTTTCTGAATTGTGTAACAAATAAAAGAGAATAAAAAATATAATGAGTTGTTCGGATTTGAACGCTGATATTACTATAATAGCAGGACCGAAACATTATAAATGTCAAAAGTATGTTGTTAATTTATTTTTATGAATTTTGAACAATTTTTGTTTTATAACTTAGATCTCTGCTCGTCGAAAACAGTGATTGGTTTAAGATGAATATTGATAAGTTACTGGAAAATCATAGTGGCAGTAAGAATAGTTTGCAGTTGTCTTTACGTCGTATTCCATCAGAAATGTTTAGTGTTATTTTTGACTGGATGTGTAGTAAAAAGTTACCAAGATGTTGCGATACAATTGGTATTATGAAATGTGCAAAACGATTGCAAATGCCTGTATTAATAGAAGAATGTCATAATAGACTTCGACATAAAACTTTAAATATTTATAATGCTATGTTGAAGAATAGAGAGGCAATAAAAAATAATTTTCCAACAGAAATTTCTAAAAGTGAAGATTTTTTATGCCAAAATTTTGAAAAAATTATTTCAAATGGAATTTTTTTAAATTACAAAGTTGAACAAATTTGCACTTTGTTTGAATTCGATAATTTATATGTGACAAGGTAAGAACTAAAATGTTTTATTTACAGATAACAACACTTATTTTTCAATTAAAATGCAGTGAAGTTGAAGTTTTTGATGCAGCTTTATCCTGGCTAAAACACAATTGGGGTTGCAGAAGTCATTATGCTATTAGAGTGTTATCTTTGGTCAGATATGGGCTCATGGAAGATGAGGAATTACTCAAATTAATGTTTGATCCTCGATGTTTAATTATTATGAAACTAGAATCCATGCATTCTCTTATCTTAAATGGATTTTTGTAAATACCGTATTTAAAAAAATTGAAATTTAATAACTAAGAACAATTAGTTGCTTGTTTACAGTTACCATATCGCTGCAGAAAATTACAAATTAGAACTATATCCAGATTTAATTCCAAAGGAAAGAACCAATTTAAAAAAACAATTTGTCTGTAAGGTAATGAAACATTTAAATAATTTAATATGTTCAAGTATAGTTTTTAACGTTTTGTATTGCTCATTTTGATTTATTTGTATTTTAGAAGCAAAATTCAGCAAAAAGTGTGTCGTGGTCTCCTACTCTGTCTTCTAACTTTATTGATAATTACATATCACCAATTCCTTTGACACCTGTAAGCGTGTTGTCACCTGAATGGTCTAGTGGAGCCACACCCCGAATTATTCAATCGGCTGAAGCCTCTTCGACAAATTCATCGCACCGTACAAGTGCATCGAGTACTAGTTTGAAAATAAAAGAAGTGTTAAATGAAAAATGTTTCTTGAAGCCATTAGCAGAACCAATTATTTGTCTTGAAAAATTAACTGCAAGTGAGAGCAGCGAGAGCGAATTAACAGAAACTGATGATGAGTTTGCATCACGGTTACGACTGAAGGATATTTTGGGAAGAAACTGTGAAAAAGATAGTAGCAAAATGGTATCCAAAGATGTTAAATTGTCAATGAATTGCAAAATACCAGAAAATTTCACAATTTCACAAAATGTCGTGCTTTCAAGTGAAGAACGGTATTAAGCCTAATTTCTGGGCTAGATAAATTGTTTGAATATTTTATTTCAATAAATATTGATAAATGGAATAAAGCTCCAAATTCCTTGTCTTATGTTTGTCATTTGAAAAATAAAAACATAGCACACTATATTTTTTTAAATGTTCATTTTATTGTCACGAAAAAAGCTTACTTTTTAAAATTTTGTGCGATAAAGAATTAAAAGAAATTGTGACTACTGTACAAACGCTTTGGTCGCAAATCCAAAGCCAATTTTTTTATTTATTTTTTCATAAACTGAAAAATTAAAATGAAAATTAAAAAAAAACTTCAGTGCAATTTTTTTCTTTTGGCTTTTTTCTTGGTAGCATGTCAGAGCTTACATTCACGCAAACCAAAACAGCATGAAAATATTTTATACAACTCTTGGCTGAAATAAATTTGCAGAATTAAAAATGAGTTCGATACTGAAAATGCATCATATCATAATTAATGGAATACGTAAGTCATATTTTTTTGTTTTATATTTCTTTTTATATAAACAAATTGTTAATTCGTTAACATTCATTTTCATATCATCGCTCCACATTACCCTATGTGTTATATACATTTTGAAAAAAAAATTAAAAATCCTTGATAAAACAAAAACTAAAAAAAAATGCAACTAATAAAATTGGTCTTTCGTCAGTGAAAACTGACAAAATTATCACAACTGAGCTTTGAAAATGTTCAATTTCCAATTTCATGGCTAAGTGTAACGTTTTAAGGCAAAATTAAATAATTTCTGTTCATTTTATCTTATTTTTTCATTGTTAACAATTCACAAAATAAACTTTGGCATCAAAGGAACAATATTTTTTACTTCTTAACCTTTAGTTTGATTAATAATAAACAATACATAACTGTCAATTCTCTTGCCAGTTTTATAATTTAATAATTTTCTTTTGCTCATATGTTTCGATTCTGATATGCCAATACCAACAAAAAAACTTAAAAAAAAGAAAGCAAAAAACGAAAAGGTTGCACAAAATTTAAAAGTTCAAAAATTCACAAAATACCAGTTCACTAATGTCTTTATCTCATCCCGTAAAAGAAAAATAAATATTACAAACTTTTTACTTTTGTTTATTTAAAAAATAATTCTAGAAGCCACACTTTTCAAATTCCTATTTTTCTTCTCTCCTCAGTAAGAATTATAGTGTTAACTTAGAAACTAAATAAATCCATTACTGGATTTTTCTGTTTATTTTGAAAAATTGTAAAAAATTCTTATATTGGTTCTTAATTATAAACGCCACAAAAATCGTCTGGATATTTTTTATTATGCAAAATTATTGAGCTAAAAATGTTTAAAATAATGGGAGATCAAAGCAAATTAAAATATAAAAATAAAATTCTTAAAAATTTTGCCAGTATTAAAACTTACATTTATTTTAACAAAGTAAAAATTGCTAATTAGAAATAAGATTTTTTTTTCTTTTTGGTATTCAAGAAATTAAACGAAAAATAAATGTTTTACATAAATAATCAATTTCTTTTAATTCTATATAAATATTAGTTTCGTAATAATAATATTAATAAATATCCTGGACATCAAAATGCAGCGTTATCTTTGTTTTTATTTTGTCAAATACTTGAACTTTCCTCATCAAATAAAAAAAACAACTTGTCATATTAGCATGGATCGTCTAATGGTTTAACTGTTTGCACAGTGCTAGACAAATTCTCTTCTTCTTTCTCCACAGAAGTGTCTTCAACTTGTGTAGTATTATCCAAATTGAATAATTTGTTTTCTTGTTCTTCTTTATCAACAAGTTTTTTACTGTATCTAAACCAAATTTAAAACGTTTTAGTTTGAAAAATAAATAAAACTCATTAAATCATATATACCTATAAGTGGATAATATACGAACTTCTGAAAGAACTTCGGATGAATATTTCACATCTTGGACACTCGATTGACTTTCTGATCGTTGGTTTATTTTGATTCGTTGGGTCATTTCGCCGTCAGTCTGTACAACCGGTTGTTGAGATTGAGAATATGACGAGGTCTGTGACTGTTTCTGCTGAACTGTCGATTCTTCCATTTTTTGGATAGGCGGCGATGTTTCAGGTAAAAACGTTGACGCTGAATCATGAAAAGTTGTTCCTTGAATCCGTTCAGTTTTACGGGCGGAAGAAAATCGTTCTTCGTAACGAGCATCTTCCGGTTGTGGACTATCGCCTTCTTCAGAAACATCGTGTTCCTGTTCTTGCTCTTCTTGTTCCTGGTTTATAAACAATTGTCAATTTCCTTTTTAGATATTTGTTTATATAATAATATGACAAATAAAAATCTTAAGTGTTTTATTTTCATATAACAAATTAACGCAAAAAAAAGCATTTACAAACGTCAATAAACGAACTTTTTTATTATAATTTAGATTAGAAAAAAATCACTTTTTTCTATTTCCATTTTTAATTTTTTACTTTAATTATTTTCATAGAAATATATTAAATGTAAGGCTTAACATTACTTTTATTTCCATATATCTAACTTATTTTGCTAAATTAAACCCGTTAATCCAATTCAACTTTTTTCAACGATCCCACTAACTAAATAAATAATAAAATAAATAAAATAAATAAAAAATAAACACGAAAAAACACTTCAAACAAAACTTAAATTTAAAAAATTTACCTCTTCTGGACAAAGTTCGCAAGCTTTTGCCAAAGTCATCCTGGCACTATGAGAACGTTCAAGAAAATACCTAAAATATTCACGAAAGTTAATTAAAATTTAAATCTCATCAAAATACATCATTTCAATTAATTTACCCGTTTGATGTTTCATTGGATTGTGCAGGTGGAGACCAATTATTATATGCATATTGGGTACTGGCCGAATATGGTCTCTAACAATTTAAAAAAAAAATAAAAATTAAATATTTTTATTCTTTGTTGTTTAAATTAGTTTTAGTACCCTTTCCAATTCATCATTCAACCACTCAACAGCCCATGTCCATTTTCGTTTAAGTTCTCCATTGCTGTGTAGCATTTGTGCAGCTGCAGAACAAGTACTAAATAACGTTACCATACATTTAATACATTGGTACGCTCTCTTTTGATAATGATTTTTAGATCGTTGAATCGTATCAAACAATCCGTCACGATCATCTGGAATGCCTAAATTCAGAGAAAAAATAAAAATTTATGTGTTGAAATATAAAGCAGATAATTAACTAAAATAACCTTTCAAAGCGTTGTGAATTCGATGATTTTGCCACGAATCTTCCAAAATTAGCATGTGCAGCAAAAGGTCAAGATAAGGACGCAATTCATACGTATAGGAATATGCAATTTGCCACAAAAGTTCGCTAAGCACCATCGATGAAAAATGGGGATTTTCCCAAGAGCAAAACTAAATAACAGAAATCGATAATTAAAATTAAAATTAACTATTTTTTTACGTTACAAAACCTACTTTCAAAAGTTTGATAGTATCTTCAGATGTATTTGCATCTTCAATAATCTTTTTAACGTAACTGGTTCTTGCATAAAGAATTTCAGCTACTTGACTTTGAATTGGCATTATATATTCAGGACACATTGGATCACCATTTATGTTAGGTAAAGGAGCATTTCCCTGTTTAAAGAAAAATATTAATTATCAATTAATAATTAAAACTAATGTGTATAAATATTACTGGAATAGAAGATTGCATTTTTGATGAAACATCACAGCATCGAATCAGTTGACTAACAACTTGATACAACTTGCCGAGTTCGGCATACTGGTACTTTATTGGCGGACCAGGACCTTCGTCAAGAGCCACCAACATAAATGTTGCAGGAACGTTTAATTTTAATAATTCAGTCCTCTACAAAATAAATTAAATAGAAAAAAAAAATCAGTTCCATTTTAAATTCTTTTTTAAAAAAAAATCTTACTTCAAGAATTCCTAATGACGAATACATAAGAAACAAACTAAAATATTGAGCCAAATGTCTGCCATGTTCTGATACTTCTTTTTTCAATAAGCCAAGTACAGCTTGTAACAGATGGTCACTCAATGTTGAGTTTGGTTCTGCAACCTGACTACCAGCTATAAAAAAATAATTAAGTCATATAACTCAAATAAATTTAAATATAAATATATTTCTTTAATTTCTTACAAGGTCCCGGCAATGCGTATAGACCATCGTGTAATGAAAAGTGTGCTAAAAATACCAGCACCTTGACAAATGCTGTTCTAACCTGTTTTTAAAAATACAAAATTTTAATTCAATTTAAATACAATAAAGAATAAATTTACCTCAGTACTGGGACATTCAAGTAAATATTCTGAAAAGCGGTGGGGATGAGCAAATAGGACGTTGGTGGCAAACCAGCTGCGCACCTTCTTGCTGTTTCGTAAATGAATGCAAACGGCATCGTACCATTCGTTGGCCGAACTCCTAAAACAAAGTGGGATCACTCAAACCAATCCGATACGTTTATACAATAACAAAAATATCAAATTTAACTGTTACAACTATATCAGCAACTCACCTAAGAGTCTTTTTCGTGTGGAAACCAGTTGTAAAAAGGAACTTTGATGCCAACTGAATGCTAATCATAGCTAATTCTTCACTTTCTTCACTCTGTAAATTAAAAATAAAATTATAATTAACTAATTAAAAATGAAAATAAAAAACTAACCAATTTCTCTTGATTTGTCTGAAGTGTCACATAAGGCGCATTACAACTGATGAGTTTCTTCATGAACTGGAAATACTCCAAACTAAACTGGTTTCTGTTGTGCATAAATTTTACATTTTGTTTACGAACACTTCGTTCAATAGCCAAAGGCATTTTAACAGTTGGAAGCTTGTCCACTGTAATATATAAACAAAAATATTAAAAAATAATAATAATTTTCATTACATTAAAAATACCTAAACTCAGTTCATTCAAACTCCTAGTCATTTGCCCTTCATCCACATCCAATCGTTGATAAAACAGAATGTAAGCATTCCACCAGCGCTTTTGTCGTCTGTAAGACATTCTCTTATGCATATGGTCAAATACTTCTCCCATATATTCGCCACCAAAACACTGATTTTTCATTTCCTCATCGTCATCCATTTTACATTCAGTGACTTCACCATCATCAAATTTATACCATTTATGAGTTCCATCGCTATGCCTAATAAATTAAATACATTTAAATAATTGTAAAGCAAAAATTGCAAAAAAAGCAAATACCGATGTAAAATATATGAATAATAATGGCCTCCACTAGCTTGTCCGCTATGTACAACAATCCCTTTCAGCTTATATTTAGTGCATGATGGATCTTGAAGCAACTCGTCTTCATCTAATTCATCCTCTGCATGAATTATTTCACCTAAAAAATTATTTTTTAAGTTACTTTATTTTTTTTCATAGAAAATTAAGTAAATAACTGTTTGTTTACCTTCCATTTTCGCCAATCCCCACACAGTGTATGGTTCCATATCCAAATCTCGTGGAAATTCAAAGTAATCATTGAACTTTATGGCACATTCTCTTTCCCAGTCATAATCAAATCTCTTGAGTTGAATTGCCAAAATTGGCGGCAATTTTTTGATGCACATTCGTTTAACAGTGTCAACTTTCTTATTACATTTTTCACAATGATAAGCGTTGGCTCCTTCTAACAAGTCTCCTTTTACATACTGCTCTAAAGAGTCCAGCAAATTGCAATGGTTACGTATGTCAATGTTCAAAGTCGTAAACGATTCTTCTCGAGAATACCTAAAAAAAAATTATATAACAGTAAATTACATTAAAAAAATATTTCTTCAAATAAATACCTATGCGGACAATCTCTACATATTTTTTGATCCGCAAACGAACCACCAAGAATTTTTGACAACACCTGCTCATGTCCCATCACTTTTAAAGATTCGTCGATGCTGTCAACCAAACTGTTGAAAAACTCTAACGCATCATGCTGCTCGCGTAGATTTACAGGTTCACCTCCCAATCTGAAATCAAATTTATTATTTATCTAAAAAAAAATATATAACTTAAATTAAATAATTACTTAAAATGTTTCCAAAGGCCTCTTGGTACATAATACTGTAGTTTACTGCATGCCAAATGTCCGAAAATAGCTTGAACCTGTTTCAATACGCCCATGTTATATTCTCTTCTCGATTCAGCCTTCTTAACAATTCTATCGTCTCCATAACCATCATTTTCTGAGTTGTCTATGTTGTTCTGGAACCAATGATACTGGTGAAATACATGTAGTAGGAGAGAATAACACCAACCAAGTGAAAGTAACAAGAATAACAGGAAAAACAAAATCAAAAATAAAATTCCAAAGAGTATATGAAATGAATATATTTTTGTTTTGATTTCAGATATACCTCATTTTCCATTTTTTCTTCACCCGAAAAATCTTCATCAGGATCAACAGCAGCACCTTCAACACTAAGTATATAATGCCTGACATCATCTATCATGTATAACTGCTGTAAAACTGAATTCATGTAACAAGTTGCGCCTGCATTTTTTAAGCCAACAAATCCTTTCAGTGGTCGTGGTCCAATTGGTGGTAAATATTCCCATTCAGTTAATGACTGATCTTTATCTAGAAAGTTTAAACAATTTCGTTAAATTAATTATTAATTATACATCTATGTTATTAAACGTTACCTGAATAATACATTTCAGTAACCATTTCAGATAGTAATTTTAAATTAGGTACGCATCCAGTGCAAAGCGAAACGAGCAAATCGAAAGCTGCAATGACTGTCAACGGTGTTGAGCAAACTGGAATGGCTTGTTCTGATGGCATTTCACCAATTTTTTGAAATTGAAGAACCACTTTCGACGCGGGGAAAATAAAATCTTCGACTAATTCCTGATATAAAATACACAAAAAGGATTAGAAAATTTTTATATAATTATTAAATATTATTTTCTTATATTTACCTTTATTAGATTTACATTCTTTGCAGGATGAGAACCAATTTCATATTTTTTATCAGTACTAAGAAAAGAAACTAACTCCCTAGCTATGCCCAAATGACCCTCCAAGAGAGCTTCCTCAACTAAACTGTCTCCAGATTGTAACACATTTGTCTAAAAAATTTAAAGTTATCAAAATCAAACAGGAATATATAAAATAATTTTTAAAAATACCCTGATGTCCTTCAACCATTGAATTTCAGCGTTAAGTAAACCTTCAACATTAGACAATTGACAACTACTGGCACAGGCATAATTTAACAAACTAAAATAAAATTTTGGATTATATAAATATATCAATTTTAAATTTAAAAAAAAAATTATAATTGTACCGGCAAAACAGTTGAAAATACTCGTGACAATTTTTCGCATTATCTTTAACAGTTGTCTGCAAAATAAATAAAGCAAAATTAAATTTTGATTCAAACAATAAAAATATTTAAACCTACCAATAATACAGTAAAAAGAAGTGTAATAAAAAATATTAACGGTTGTTGGCCCCCTGAACATTTCGTAGCAATCAATAAAAACTGTTCTGCAGCAGATACTCGAACGGATCTAAATAATTACATCACGTTAAAAAAATGTATGTAAATAAAATATTAGTTATAAAAACCTGTTTTTCGATAATAAAAGCAGATCAACTATAAACAAATGCCATGCTTTATCCTTTGTCAATGTATCTAAAGCTTGTGGGTATAAGGCTAAAGCAATAGTAAGCACTTCCAACGCTTCTTTACAAACTTGCAAATCTTCATTTTCAGGTTGATTTTCCTCACTATTAACAGGCTTCACCATTGACTAAAATTTAAAAAAAATAGTATTATTTAACAAAAATAAAATTTACAACATTAAAAAAATAATAAATACTTTTTCATATAACTTGTGAAGATCTTCATAAGAACAGTGCACAAGATGAGTCGATCCAGTAGATGATGCCCAGGCAATTTTAATTATTGCACGAATAGTAGCCATATCTGGCAAATGACCTGTAGCTTGGTCAAGTAAATTCTGTGCGAGTCGTACTGCCACATTTCGTAGCATACACTCAGCATTCACATTGGGAATATGGTGTAAAGCTTGCTGAACAACCACAGCATGGTTGTGAGCACTTGGAGTCACATTCATTGTGGTACTTTCAGGTTGGATTGCTTCTGCTACCACATTTACGATAGAATGTCCAACTGTTGTAAGCATCAACTTACATATTTTAAGAACCACATGGTAGGCTGCTCGTTTGGTTGGTGGGTCGGCATTTGGTAAGAAATTATTCTTCGTAAGCATGCCCAAAACGCAAGGCACGCCACCACTTTTGATGAAATTGTATTGAAATTCAAATGCCTCTTCTGACATTGGATTTAATGCTGGCATTAAAAGTGAATACGTCACCTAAATAAAATTAATTGATTAATAAGAGCTAGGAAATAATAATTAAAAAAAAAATAAAACTCACTTCTAATCCGTACAAAACTTGCGATGGAGACGAAGCAAAAAACACAGACTCAAGACTTGGAGATAATGATTGATCGCCAAGTTTAGCATGATCTAAACACAAAGCCCTTAAATTATCCGCAGTTTTCATGTCAGCAGGCATCAGTTTTAATAATGCCCGCGCTCCATCCCTCAGAGGTGCGATTTGCATGGAGCTGCCAAGATCGGCGAGTTGGTAAAAAAATTGCGTGTAAAGGGATTGATGAGCCATGAGCTAGAACAATTCAAATATAAATTAAAAATTCAAATTAAGAACTCAAATTTTTATTCTTTTTACCACTCCAGGTAAACAGCTCTCAGCTTCAGCATTAGGTCCATCGTAGGGGTGCTGCGGAGAACCAGTGGAGCTGTCTGAGCTGCTGTCTGGAGAAGAAGGCATATTGGAGCCTACTTGACATAACTTCCCAGTGATCAACTAGAAAAAGAAAATTATTAAATTTATTTAATTCATATTACATTAGCGAAATTTCAAAATTTACTGTTTTATCTCGTAATGGAATCTGTGAAATGAGTTTCTTATCCTCTGCTGGATCAATGAGTTCTCCATTGACGAACAAATCAACTTTCATATTCGATATACTGCCTTTAATCCTAAAATTAGGCCTAATTAAAACAAATCGACACAAAAAACTGAAAATAAAAATTACCTATTCAATATTTGACGTCGAATGGATGCTAAAGTGTCATTTGTATGAGACCAAACATCTAAATCCTCAACTTGACGTCCTTGATTCGGAAACCGAATTGTCAACGAAACGTGCTTTCCTCGAAAACTCCTAAACACAAAAAAGAAAATATTAAAAACCAAATTTTTAAAAAAAATTCAATTCGATTATTTACCTAGCCATTGGTAAAATATTTCTTTCTTCACCGTAATCACCATCACATTCGCTGATGTACTCGTGCAAAACTTTGAGTACTCTAACCATTCGGGTTGTTTCTTGTCTGATACGATTGACACTATCTTTATCTTGTTCCAGAACACTTATTGTATCATATGCAGCTTTAAGGCGATCCATACAGAGTTGGACGAAATCTTCATGGATATCTACTTGACTCGCTTGCAAGTGAGGCCCTAAATTTGTATAAGTTTCTTTCAATAACTCAATTGCTTTGGTAGCTATTTCTTCACCGCTGCATAACACAACCTACGAAACAAATTTTAAAAAATTAATAATAAATTTAAAAAAAAAAAAAAATTATTTCAACTTACTTTCCAGATATAATCTAATCCAACTAACTCTAAATCATCCATTAAATATGTTCTTCTTCTTAGAACTAATTTACCCTCTTTGAAATTAACAGCTTTAAAAAATCTGTCAAAACATCTATTTCGAAAAAATAATGTAATTAATATTTAAATAATAAAATTACATTGAATCAAATTACTTCATTCCATTTTCAGTCAACAAACACGGATCGAGTTGCAGAATATTGCTTTCAAAAAAATCTCTATTGATTTCCGGGTCTAAGTCAGGTTCGTCACCCATCAACTGACAATTTTGAACATAAAACTTCATTTTAAAAGTGTATTTTACTTATTATAATTGAACAGTTAAATCTTACTTTAGAAAACCATTTAAAACACGCCTCACGATCAGATAAATAGACTGCATTTTCTGCCAAGCATTGCCAGATCTAATAAATAAAACAAATTGACATAATTAGACCATCATAATATCGTAATAAATAATGAATTTATGTATAAACAAATAAGAGGATAAAAACAGAAACATCCTGCACCTGCAAGATTACACGATATTTGAGTTGATACATAGAAATAAAAATCCTGTATCATATTTCAATATCATTTTAACTTGCCTGTTTAGCTTGAGGAGCACATAACCACAACTGGCCATCCTTTAGTAAAAACCTGAAATATTTAAATATTTAAATTAAAATTCATTTAAATAAATTCTTAATAAAATAAAATACCTTAAAAAATTCAACCGTTCCTGAACTTGATGAACATGGCTGTATCTACTATCTGGTAAAATTGCATTAGGATCTAAATCTGACGTTTCTAAATAAATTAATTTTAATAAATTTATTCCAATAAACTCACTAAAAAACTTCTAAAAAATATAAATACCCTTTGCCATGAGGCGTGCTTTATTCATATAATTTGTGAGATTATCAGCGACTAAGATGACTAGCGTATGCTGCTGTTGCAACCTATTAATTATTTCATGTCTGTAAAACATGTGAGGACTTCTTTGGGCGTGATTAAAATTGGCAGGAGCCTGAAAAATAAATTAAAATAAAAATTTGTAATTATTTTTATTATTTCTAATATTTTTATATACCTCTGTATACAAACAACAAATCTCCCTGATTTGTTTCAAAGCAGGTAAAACCCATTTATCATTCTTCAGTTCTTCTACACACTTGTCAAGCCACTGGGTTTTCTGTGCGTCACGATCTTGCGAACAGCTGTAGTCTAATATTTTAACGTGTGCACTCAAAGCTTGATCCATAATTTCGGTCGGAACATCATCACTATGTGCCAAATTCCATAGTAACGTGAGAACTTTGTGTGCCATCACGCCGTCTTTATCATCTTCAGCTAGCCTTCGGATTAACTCGAGCAACTTCTCTCTCTGCTTTTTTGTGGCACTCGTCCAACTCATCTATAATTAAAACAAAAAAAAATAAAATTTTCCATTTCCAATTCAAATGCACATGTAATACTTGAAAGCAATCGAATAAATGATCTAGTTGCTCTGGAGAAAAATCCCAAGCGAGTTTTGCAAGTAAATCGTGCACATTCTTCACAATAGCTTCATGTTTTCCTGCTTGTGCTGCCCAAATATTGTCCAAATCTTCTAATGTTAGAGATTTTTCCTTGATGACAAAACGGATTATCTTCTCTAATTTTTCTACATACTGAATAATTAAAAATAAAATGTAAATAAATATGAAAAAATAAAACTGAAAATATTGTTACTTGAGGTTGATGCAAACTATCTCTAAGAACTATTTGTAAAACTTTATTTTCTTTAATCCATTCCGCCATTCTATCTGCCGTTAGCCATTCTTCCTCCTCAATGCCACTATGCCGGTGTGAATAATAAGATACACTGGCTATCACTTTATTTACTTCATTCAACGCATTCATTTTGCCATTGAACGAAGAAATTTGTAACAATCTAAAATTAAAAACAAAAACAATTCAATTCCACAGTTTCATATTTTAATTAAAATTTAAATAGAAATACCTTAAAATCATCTTTAGCCGAAATATTTCTAAATTTTTAGCAGTTTCTTCTTGATTTGGAACTCTAAACACAAGACACTTCAATGCCTTAATAATCGCTGACAATGCATCATTTTTAGCTTCATTCTTTGCTTCCTTTTTCAACTCATCATCCGTTAAATTCTCCAAAAAATTTGGAATAATATCCTTAAAAATAAAAATAAATTATAGTACATAAATACAAATATATTATAAACAAAGTAACAACTTACTACAATAGGCATAAAATGTTTTTCTATAGTATGGACAGTGAGCAGCTCAAAGCAAAGCCCAAAAGGCCTAAAATAAAAAATAAAATAACTTAAATAAAATGAAACCGATAAAAAAAAATATGCATTACCTTATAAGCGCAGCAATAACGGGCACACTCAAAGAAGAACTATGAGAAAATCTTTCAGACAGTATTTGAAATCCACCCAGTTGTCCGAATCTATTTATTAAATCCACTAACCAACCCTATATGCAAATAAATAAATAAATTAATGATGTAAAAATTAAAAAATACAAACAAAAATTCAACATTTTCATCAACTATTAAACTCACACGAGGTGTTCTCACGTCAGGTGGGCGTGCATATAATTCCTCATCAGGAATCTGTGACCCTGGCGGTACCGTTTCCGATGGACGAGTGCCATTATAAGTGTGAAACTTGTTATTTGGATTTAGAGCCATAGCTAGCAAATCAAGCAAAGGGAACCAGTCCTGGCTCAGTTTCGTTACACATAACTCAATCAAACGTTCACAATTTTTCATAATACAACGCTAAAATTAATTTTTCAAAATATTAATTTAAAAAAATAAAAAATAAATAAATAAATCGCATAAAAATATCAATTTACATGAATTTCATATTTCCATCCACTCACAGCCTCATCTGTGAGAATCTTAGTAAAAGAAATGGTCAAACCATCTCTGAAGAAACGTTGACAAGCTTCACTACGGGTATCCAACCCTAAATATTAAAAACAAATCTTTTTTATATTACATAAACTTAAATAAAAAAAAATCCATTTTATACCTTTTTTACAAAGATCAATCGAAGCTTCCAAAAGGACTTCCAATTCACCTTTTGGCAGGACTGGAACAACCCATCGTGGCCGGTTAATCATTTCATCCAGTTTATTAAGTTCAGCATGTGGAAAGTCAGGTTCCTGATTTTCAGATAGTTCTCCTATATGATCTGTTAAATCAAAATTCTCATCAGTAGGTGACTGTGATGTCACTATTTGTTGCTGTTGTTGCTGCGGTTGTTGTTGCTGCTGCTGCTGCTGTGGTTGCTGCTGCTGTTGCTGCGGCGGCAGCGGTTGTTGTTGTTGTTGCTGTTGTTGCTGCTGCTGTGGCGGTTGAGGCTGTATTTGTGGCTGTGGTGGCTGAAAAACATTTGAAAAAAATTATTCATCAATATCATAAAAATCATAAAAATTAAATAAACTATTGATAATAAATTTGATATCAAACCTGAGGTGAATTAGTGGGTGGATTCTGGCCAGGATTATTTTCCTGCGGGGAGTCGCCTCCACCGTTTGGCGCCCCTCTCATAGCGATGGTCATGGCTACTGGATTGATGGGGCAAATTTTGACAGATTCGCTGTACACAGGAAATCACTTAGTTTTACGTATTAAATACAAAAAAACAAAATACAAAGAGTACAATGTTGATTTACATCCTTAGTAAAACGTAGAAAAGTGGCCTATCTGCAAAAAATGAAAAAAAATATGAAAAATTTATTAGTTTCAATTTCATGTTACCCAATTATTACACAATAAAAATTACTGCAATCGGATTTTTATCAACTATACATTACCATGAACCAAGTAGATTAGTTTTATTATTTATTAAATACATTTTTTGTGTTAATTTTTTTCTTATTTTTTGTTTTAGTTTACTTTTTTACGTATTAAAAAAAATGGCTACGCCCTTGTAATTTAATATTTGATATCTTAGCTAACGAAAGTGTATTTGACTTAATATTACGTAATTTTAATCGATTTAAGTATCATTTAGTTATTGATTAAGTTTTTGCCAAACGGAACATCAATAGGCCTGCGAGGCTTAATATTCAGTCAAATTTCTTGCGTATGATCGAATCGGCTTTAAATAACGTAATTAGAACAAGTTTCAATTCCATAATGAATTGAAAACTCAATTGAATAATCTTTAACTTTATTTTTGAACTAGTTACAGCTGCACAATCGGCATATAGGACGTTGTTTCGGAGAAATTCTCACCGGGTCTCAATGGGACTAAGGTCATAATGGCCGACTTGACAGTTCATGTCGTGCACGATAGGATAGTTGCATAAACATCAAGGCACAATTATCGCTTCACAAATTATTCTATCTTACCTTTCCTTTATTCAGTCCTGTATCTCTTGTAATGAATTCAAATACCAGAACGAAGAAAACAACAACAGTTGAATAGGCTCTCGGCGACCATACATCAAGCATCAACAACACTCCTATCTGAACATGTAGTTCAATTATACAAGGCCTGACTTTACTAATAGAGTTACTGCAATTTTTATAGATATTAAAGATTTTTACTATAATTTGTTTTGTTATATAATCTATAATACAAATGATTCAGAAGTTGGATTAATAATGGTTATACAAAGCTACCTACAATGAGTTACAGAAATCAATCTAGAATAATCATATGGTAAATGCAACAAAATGGCGAAGTTTCTGCGCTCAGCTGTAACACATATCAGGCCTTTTTTGCTTAGAGACCAAGCCACGCGTATGAATATATCGAACTGACGTCATGCCTACAGTGCGCGGTAGAAATATTATATAGATACCTAACTTTTGTTTTTATCTTGTAAATGAAACACGATTTTTTTCATCTCTATTTAATACAGATAACAAAAAGCAATTTAAATAGTTGAGCTAAACCACTATGAAAATTAGAACTACATTTGTTAGATTTTCTACTTGCTCATTCCCCGTTACTCTCACATAAGTCTCATCAGATTGAGATTTCACGAGATTAGATAAATTCTCGGATTCGGTTTATATAATTTCTAAACTCAAATGACATTTAAAGATGGCGCCATACATGATGGTTCTAACATCTGTCTTTAAAACAAATTATTTTCCATATAAACTTCTAAATAAGGTATTTTACCGGTTACATTTTTTTTTCTTTATTACTCGATTTTTTTTCGTAGGTTTCAAATGGTTACCGAAATTACAACAAATTATCCTGCAGATTTTTGAGCAACATTTACACAACAGATCCAATTGATCATAATGAAGATGTAAAGAAAATATTTAATGTATTAGCTATTAAAATTTTAAACTAATAGATTGTCATTGTATTAATTTTAGAAATTTAGTAAAATATTAATCGCAAATCGTGGAGAAATCGCTTGTCGCGTTATTAAAACATGTAAATTAATGGGAATCAAAACTGTAGCTGTTTACAGTGATGCTGATGCCACTGCCGTGAGTATAAAGATTAAAAAAATCAGTTATTTTTAAAAATTTAGTAACGATTACATTTATTTAAGGTCCACGTTAAAATGGCCGATGAAGCCATTTTGATTGGAAAAGCACCAGCTTTAGAAAGCTACTTAAAGATTGATAAGATAATTGAAGCATGTAAACAAACAGGGGCTCAAGCTGTAATTAATATTTTGTTTTAAAAGCTTTAAGTCAATTTTTAACTTTAAAATTAATGCTAGGTTCATCCCGGATACGGATTTCTATCAGAATCATCAACATTTGCGGAAAAACTTGAACAAAATAACATAACATTTATTGGTCCTGGTGTTAAAGCTTTAAGAGGAATGGGAGATAAATTAATGAGTAAGAAATTAGCTAAAGAAGCAAATGTTAACACAATTCCTGGATTTGATGGAGTTGTAAAAGTAAATTTTATATTTATTTTGTTTTTAATTTATTTAAATTTTAATATTTAGCTTTTTTGCAATTTTGTAGACACCAGAAGAATGTGTCAGAATTGCACAAGAGATTGGTTATCCAGTTATGATCAAAGCGTCAGCTGGTGGTGGTGGAAAAGGGATGAGAATTGCATGGAATGATGATGAAGCAAAGTAATTTAGTGTTCATTATATTTGATTAGTAATGCGAGTAACTATAACACTTTTTTCAAAGAAATATCTTATGATTATCTTAAGAGATGGATTTCGTTTTTCCACCCAAGAAGCTGCATCAAGTTTTGGAGATGATAGGATCTTGGTTGAAAAATTCATTGATAATCCAAGGCATATTGAGATTCAAGTCAGTTATTATTTAATTAATTTTATTACGAAAATTTAATTTATTTTATTTTATTCATTTAGGTTTTAGCTGATAAACACGATAATGCATTGTATCTTAATGAACGAGAATGTTCCATTCAAAGACGTAATCAAAAAGTGATTGAAGAAGCACCAAGGTTTAATTGAAATAAATAAATAAATATTTATGATTTATATATATATTGAACTTTTAACTTTCTAATCTATTTGAATTTAGTTCTTTTTTAGATGCTGCAACTCGAGAAGCAATGGGTAAACAAGCTGTATCTTTAGCTAAACGAATTGGTTACTCATCAGCCGGAACAGTCGAATTTTTAGTCGATTCGAAAAAGAATTTTTATTTTTTAGAAATGAATACTCGATTGCAGGTATAATTGATATTAAATTGAATTTATTGAAATAAATTTGAATTAAACTTTAGGTTGAACATCCGATAACTGAATGCATAACTGGAATTGATTTAGTTCATCAAATGATTCGCGTCGCCAAGGGTCATAAGTTAAAACTAAAGCAAAGTAATATTCCAATTAAAGGCTGGGCAATTGAGAGTAGAGTATACGCTGAAGATCCGTATAAGAATTTTGGACTTCCATCTGTGGGTTATTTACGAAAGTACATTGAACCAACTCATATTGATAAAGTGAGATGCGATAGTGGTGTGCAAGAGGGAAGTAATATTAGTATTCATTACGATTCGATGATTTGCAAGGTCAATGTCTATTTGATGATAAATGTATATATTTTTTAATTTATTTTTTTAATTTTTTAATTTAGTTAGTGACTTATGGTTTGAATCGACAAGAGGCCATTGACATTCACGTCAAGGCGCTTGATTCTTACGTCATTCGAGGTACATGATTGAGATTTGATTTAATTTGTGAAATTTTTATTTTTTTTATTATTATTTAGGTGTCACGCATAATATCCCATTACTTCGAGATATATTGACTGAATCGAAATTTGTTAAGGGTGATATTAGCACTAAGTATTTACCTCAAGTGTATCCGGATGGATTTAAAGGAAAACAGTTAACTGAAGAGGAGTTTAAACAACTAACGGCTGTTGCTTGCTGTATTTATTTTAGAAATCAACTTTTATATCGTTCGTATACAAACCAACATCGGTAATTGTTGATGAGTTTTGTTTATGGTTGTAAATTTGATTATTTTTATTTTAATTTTAATTTTAGGCTCAAGCTTCAAGGAAAGGATTTAGGCGAACTTAAAATTAAAACGGCATTAGGAGATAAAAATGTTATTGCTAATGTGTCGACGGATAATGATGATTTTAATGTATTTATTTATTCATTTATTTATTTATTTTTTGAAAAATTTGAGATTTATTATGTTTAATAAGTTTCTATTTTAAAATTAATAGATATCATTTAACCCTGATGGAACAACGGAGTATAAAATTAAAGGTGGTTTTCCTCTTTCCGCACCTGTCTTCAATGTACAAGTTAATGATAAAGAATACACCTTACAACTACTAGAAAAAACGCCAGTTTCTTTGAAATTACAGTTTCAAGGAACCGCTGTAAGTTGCAAAGATTAAATTAAGAAATAATTTTAAAATATAACTTTTTTTTGTAGTTTCAATTTAGAATTTTCACTGAATATGCTGCAAATTTATCGAAATACATGGTGGAAAAACCAAAAGTAATTTTTTAAAAGTTAATATTATCATTTATAATGACTCTTAATTAATTTTTTAATAATGTAGATGGACCAATCCAAAGTTGTTATCTCACCCATGCCAGGGGTAGTGAAGTCAGTGAATTGCAAACCAGGAGATATGGTAATTTTCAAGTATTTAAATAAATTCAATACAACACTCACTTTAATTTATTTTTAGGCTGTTGAAGGTCAAGAATTGTGTGTAATTGAAGCAATGAAAATGCAGAATTGTTTATTAGCATCATCGACAAGAAAAATTAAAAAAGTGAACGTTAAAGTTGGAGATACTGTTGATGAAGAACAAGTTCTTATCGAACTAGAATGAATCAAGTTGTTTTTTTTACAAATATAGTGCATAATTCAAAATAATAGGAAATAGGTTTAAGTTTAAACTTAGCATTCCATTTATTTAACATTTTTTGGGATAAACAGTAACCACGGGTATAAAATGAAAATTATTTGTTTTGATCATTAAAAGAAAAAAATTCAAATTTTAGTTGAAATAAATCATGGGAATAATAGTTAATACAATTATTTATCCTTTTTTTCTTTTGTTAAACTTGAATGAAGCTTGGAAACTTCAACTTCAAACGATTCGAACTGTAAAACTCCATTTTCATCGAACCAACATGCGATGGATTTCTTGAGTTTGGCTTCACGAACATTACCACTTATGCCATCGCTGTACGTGATATTTAACTGGTACATGTCATCAAATCTATAAATAATCAATAATTAGTAAAAATTAAAGTTTAAAATGTACTAATTAATTTTTAAATACCTTTTAATGTATGAACTTGCTTTCCATACGCCATCTGGATCAATTCCTGCAATATCTTTTTGTAAAGCCATGAAAAAAATACCTTTTTCTTTCAATGTTGTATATAAAGTAAGAACAAACATCATAAGGAAATATGTGAAAAAGGAATTAAGAAAAACAATCGCGCAACAAATAGAATTAATTATGAATTTTTCTAAAAAGGATATGTAAGTACACAAATAATTAAAACTGGTCTTGATAGCGGAAATGGATGAAGATAATCCCATATTAAGGCAAACATTGCAACGAAAACTGCAAATCCACAGATAGCTAAACGAATGTCCATCAGTTTATGACTTTCTGTTAATTGGTACTTCTCAACAAAAATCTAGAAAAGAATTTAATTTATATTAAAATTAAAAAAAAAATATTTATGTATTTTATAAATCGTACATACTTTTCGAACAGCATCATCGAGTGCATTTTTCACTGCAGTTCCATCCCATTTGTCCACTTTAACTGGCTTATCGTCAATTGACCACTGGTAGGGAGAAAGGAGACCTTTTTTGACGTTGGATGTCTGCTTTTGCTAAGTGCGGCAATAAAAGAAGCTAGATTTTCGTGATTTTTTTTTACTTTTTTGTTATTTAATTTTTGTGCAATGTTAAATCCATCACCACGGTTTCAGTGATATTTTAATTTATATTTTAGTTTACTTATTAAAATTAAAGCGCCTAAGTTAAGCCCTAACTAAAGCAAGAATTTACAATTTTTAGAAAGGTGTAACTTACCTTGAAAAATGAATCTTTGCCTGCCTTTTTTTGAGACATGGTTCAAACAGATTGTAAGAATGATGTTCGAATGTCGTGTCAACCTTCCGGTTTTGTAGTCGCTCAACCTTGTTGTAGATGGCGGTAGTAAGCGATTTTTTTAAGTGAGTAGTTTGGAATATGACGTCATATTCAATACTATTTAGCACTTTGAGTTCATAAGAATGACGTAAAAACAAATTTGCTATTTTTCAGGGGTTACTATGACAACTCTGTGTTTACAAATAGTTTAGGAGAAGGAAAAACAAGGAGCTGATTCCTTCTCTCGAAGATAACATAATGAGTGAACAACTGCGTTTTATTGTTCAGGAATTGAACAAAGAACCATTTAAGAAAAATTTAAATTTAATAAGTTTTGATGCTTTAAATGATCAACAGTTACTGCAAACTTTGAACGATGTATTCGCTGAAATTGATCCCAAGGTATTGAAATTAATTAAATCTAAAACACATTTTATTTTTTTATTTTTTTTATTTTTTTTTTTAAATATTAGAATCGTGTTGATATTCGAGAAGAAGAACCGGATCAAACTGCCATCAGAATGTTGGGATTTCTTCGGATTTTGAAATATAAACCTCCGATGGAAAATATGTAAATAACAAATAAATTATAAATAATGTTTGTAAAACAACATTTATAATGGATTAATAAATTAAATCTTTAGGAATAATTTCCGGCAAGGATTGGTTGAAGGCGCAAAACAAGTTGTTTACCCATTACTTCAATGGCTCCTTGAGCGAGTTCAAGATTTAAAAAAGAGATCGTATTTGGCTAAATATCTTATGAGAGTTGATGTTCCTGCTGAATTTTTAAGTGACCCAGAAGTTTCAGATATGCATCAGCAAGTATGTGAAAATTGATGCAACTTTGGCGAGTTGTGGATATTATTTTGTATTTTGTTTTGCAGTATGACGAGTTAATAGAAAATTTTAAAGAAATTCATAAAGAGTGGACACAGTTACAAAATAGTGGTTTTTCAACTGGCGAAATACGAAGAGATATAGCAAACATGGAAGAAGAAAAAGGTCAAATAACCAAGCGAATCGAACGGCTTAAACGAAAAGTTGATTCGTTACCTAAAAAAGATACACGTATGTTTCAAATGGTTCGAAATTTACGACTGGAACAGGAAAAAGAATTAAAGTTAACTGGACAAAAACAAGAACAGCATAATATTGTAATTATGAAATTATAAAATGAAATATTAATGTTTATTTTGTGGATTGTAATAATTATTTTATGTAACTCAGATTGTAAGCTGTGAAAAGAAATTGGATAATTTGACTCAACAACTTAAAGATTTAAAGCAAGCTGGACTTGGAGCAACACCGGAAGGTTTATTGCAAAGAATGGAGGAGGAAGTTCAAGTAAATTCGTATCTTGTGAAGCAAAAATTGCCGAAAGAAATTGTAATTAAACAAAAGCATATGGCTGATTTGCAAAAAGTTGTACTGGAACCAATTTCTCAAAGTCAACTGGGACCTTTAAATGATAAATTACATCAATTAAATACCGAAATTAATCAAATGGTGGAAAAACGGATGAGAAGTAATGATCCGATGGATGATAAATTGTCATTATTTCGTCAACAAGCTGCGATTGTAACGCGGAAAAAGGAAGCGAGTGCGGAAAATTTGAATGAAGTTCGCACTGAATTGGCGAATATTGAAGAGGAATTGCAAGAAAAGAGAAATCATTTGAATGCTATTGCTGAAGGTGGAGAAGTTTTACGAGGGGAAGAGGTATTTAAGATTAAAAAATAAATAATACATTAAAATAATTTTATTTATTTTATTTTACAGTTGAAAAATTATGTGAATCAATTACGAGGGAAAAGTATTTCATACAAGAAAAAAAGACAGGAATTGTCGGAAATTAAAGCTGAAAATGGTGTTTTATCACGAACTGAAGAAATTTTAAAACAACGATTAGAAGAAATTCAAAAAAATTTGGTTGGTTTTTATTTAATTTATTTATAATACGAATTTTATTTAATATTAATTTTTTTAATTTATCTTTAGCATACAATGGAAGCAAAGCACGGTATTGAAGGATTCAGTTCTGCTCAAGAAGAACTGGAAAAAGTATCTAACGTAAAAAGTACTTATGATGAACAAAAAGGAAGAACTCTAGAAGAAATATCATCAGTTGTTGGTCAATTAAATGCAAAAGTTAATCAAAAAAAGGCTGCTTTGGCTCCGTTGATTAAAGATTTGCGACCAATGAGAGAGAAAAGTCAAAATATAACTGTAGAATATGAAGAAAAGAAATCTGCGTACGATTCAATTGCTGCTGGACTTGAAAGCAGTGTTGCTAAATTAGAACAGGTTAGTGTTTTAAATTTTAATATATTTAATTTTAGCAAGTTTTATATTTATGTATTTCTTTTAGGAAGTTAAATCTCTTCGTGAAGACTTGGCATTGCATGAATCAAAATTGCATCTCGTTAATTGTCAGCGTGATATCACTAAAATTCATTTACAACGTGCAATTGATGAAACAAAGCTTTACACAAGTTCTGATGCAGCTGAGCGCCGTAAATCATTGCGGGAGCAGTATACGCAGAAGATTCAAGAGCAAGAAAAGGAAGGAAAAGGGTTACGAGAAAGGCAGAAATCTGTTAGGGAGGAATTTAACAACAAAATGAATCAGAAAAAGATGTGGTCGGATTTGGAAAAATTATTTGAATGTAAGAAAAAATGTATTGAGCAGGTGAAAACTGTAAAATCGAGTACAATGAGGCGGGAATCAACTGGAGCTGAAACAATGGTTTTTTAAAAGAAAAATTAAAAATAATTGAAATTTATCCAGAATTAAATTATTTATGTATTTATTTTGCACTTAAAGTAGTAACAAATGTACATGGAAAAATAAATTATTTAATAGATAACAAATTTTAACTTTTTTTCAAATTTTACAATTTTATATTTACAAAAAACTACATCAATTAACTTTTTTAACAGACAAATGCCAAAAATCCAAATACAACAGAGAACAAAAATCATAAAATGGTTGGTACCAATTAGTATCATTAGTACTAAAATGAATAATTGGTACATCCTCACTAGAAAAATGAGGCCCATATTGATTAACAAATCGAAATTTATACATATCGTAAAAACTATTTGGTATTTGCTTGCTTACAGATGCTGGCATTATCGTATAGACTTGAGCATTCTCATCAAGTCGAAAAACATCCCAAAGTTCATCTGCTAACTTCGAAAAATTACCTGAGCCTAAATCACTAACACCTGTACCAACACCCATAAAAGGAACATTAAACAAATGTTGTGGTGGCATGTAAGTGTGAAAGAATACAAAATGTAGTGACGCATATAAACCCGGAAGTTGGATTCGCGAACCAATATCAATGGCACAACGAACTATCCCACTTTGATGAATAAACCCATAGAAAATCACTAAACTAGCGTTGTAAGTCAACCAAATAAAACGATTCAAAGAGGTCCATTTCTTTCCCCACACTTTACTTCCGTGCAAATAAGCCAGCGGGAAAATGGCGGGTATTAAAAACCGCGGCTCTTGATGCTCAAACAAAGACAACAACAAAAGTGGGAAAATAAAACTGCTTGAGAACAATGCTCTTATTACATTAATTCTTATCATCCCCGCAAATAAGATTTCAAATAACAACTTCCAATATTTCATATACCCAATAATTCCCAAATAACCGAATAAAATCGGGATATTGATTACAGTATGTAACCAAAATGGATGTAAACCATGCTCCGATAAATTACTCGAATCTAAATTATATCTAATAAAATTCCAAGGTGTGAAAACTAAATTTTCCAATATATCACTCGAAAAAATCTCATTCGAAGTAATTGGAATCCCCTTATAATAAGCTGTGTCGCATGTGGCGAACATTAAACCAAGAATTAACGAACCAGGTATTAAACTGTTCAATCTGTGTCGAATTTTCCTTATCAACGTATGACTGGGACCGAATTGGATCCAAAACATAAGTGGGGCAAAAGCATAGAAGATAAACGTTGGTCGGTTGAAAAAGCCAGCAACAGTTAAGCAAGATATGGTAAAAGCATTAGGACAAACAACTTCTTTCGTTCTTTCAGCCGAATTCGTTATTTCTATTATCGATTTCGATACGTAGAATAACAAAGCTGAGAACAAAACAGTTTCTATTGAATTTGAGAAGGTTCGTGTGAGGTACGTGAGAGACACGTACGATGTTGAGAAAATTATCAACACTGGCGTGTATTCTCTGCGGAAGAGAATGCACAACTTCTTCAAATAGATATCGATTAGAACTGAGAAGGCTGTAATGGCCAGTCGTGGTAAAACAAGAAGGTAATATGCATTTAGTGGTGGTGCATAGAACAGGATGTTGGCAGCTTTCAGAAGTAAGAACGGAATTCCACAGAAGATGTATGGGAATGCGATACTTCGGATTGGAAAATCTGGATCGAATTCCCAGCTGCGGTATACATCAACATCGAACACATCACCTAAATGAAAAAAAGAATCTCATTACATAAATATCAAGTTTTTATCTCGTTTTTCTGTCACCAGCGACGATTTCTGATGATTGGAAAAATTCATCCGGATGGATGTATCCCGATTGAGGCCATAACACGAGTGCAAAGCGTAGACAAATTAAAATGTATGGATAGATTTGTTTTCGTATTCGAAATCTCCGTTGAAGCATTTTGAACACTGGCGGACATTACGTGGTGGCAGCACTTGCTTATCAACAAGTGACATCATAACAATGTGGGTCAGATCCCTGTAATAAGAACTTGCTCCAGAGTAGACAGTAAGTGATGTCACACCCGATGATGTATACAAACGAGCGCAAAGGATTGTGGTACATTATGATTCTTATACAATTTTCACTTGTCTTGTAAATTTTTCAGTTACTTGTTTTATGTGAATGATCAAAGTATTATTTTTCGTCAACTTGAATTGCTAACCTATTTTCAGCTTTTATTTTCATTAAAATACTCTTAGATTAAACAAATCAGACGCCATTTTGTTTTACCTTTTTTAATAATTCGATTAAATTCGAGAAACAAGAAATTGCTAATAAATTTAATTACGAATATATTTTTAATTCAATTTAATGCCTTCAAAAGCGGAATCAATATAAATTTCATAAAATTTAATCAAATTTCCCTTCAGAATAAACCATACGTGCTTTCCTGCAAATCATCTCTAATTTTCTTCCACATGTTTATTAATTTTTATTATTAATTTAATTATCATTATTTATATTATCCCTGTATAATAAATAAACATAAATAAAATAATAAAGTTGAATGTGCATAATTTAATTGGTGCTATTATTCGTTTATTAACGTATTAAAGACTTATTAGTTGCGCCTGGTTTTATTGATTTGTGAACTAACAAAGGCAGCCTTGATGAAGTAGGGGGAACATCGTCTCGAAAAATATGAGACGTTTTCATTGTGCTTGGTAAGTGTATTCAGGAATTGATCGAAAGTATTGCCGCCGTAAAGTATTAATGCGATGCATGGTCAAGTGTCAGTGTCAGAGGTCATTTTAGGTGTCTGTGCATCCAAACACATATGTGCGAATATTTTGAGTATATGAATAACGATAGAAACTATTTTATTTAAAATTATAATTAAATTTCGGTGTTTTAAACGTTTTACAACATCAGAAACAGATATTGATAATTTTTTTATTTTATTTCGAGATGATCGGTTCCCTTCGGTTGCCCTCTGGTGACAATAAATGTTCACACCCAACACTTAAATAAATTATTACACATAGAAAATTTTTAGAAGTTTTTAAAAATGTATATTATACTATTTTTAAAATATAAAATAAATAAATAATATTAATAATTATTTAGAAAACAGTGTATTTTCTAAATCCAATCTAGTCTTTAACCTAGCTAACAAAGCGCCTCTGGTGGCGGAGTGAATTTGTCTTTTTATTAGCGCGAAACTATCAGAACCTTGGTACCAAACCGAATAATAAACTTTAAAAATTTAATTTACATCCTAATAAACAGTAAGTTTACAGTTCTTTATTACCTTAAAAATCAAATTCACACATCACATAACTAAAGCATCACAGAATTTTGACTATTTTATCAAATTCATAAACTTTTCCTAACGTTTTAGATGCCCGGAGGTCGCCTCCCAAGAAAGGCGAAAGAAAATCCAACGTATCAACGGGAGAGCATGCTTACCCCCTTGGCTCAACGTTCAGGAAAACGAATGCGATCATCTTCTGATCCTGACTTTGAACCATCAATGGCCGCAGCTTCAGATGAATGGAATGATCAAGTTATGATGGGGTAGAAAAATATTTTTTAAAATGTACTCACTTTTGAGTCACATTATATCAATTTTAATTGATTTTTATAGACCTGAAGCAATGGATGATGCACAATCCAGCGCTTCGGAAGATCTTCCTTCACGTGGTCGTGGAAAGAAACGAATTCGCGCACTAGGAGAGGGTGGGCCAAGTAAAAGAGCAAAAAGACCAGTTGAGCCTAAAGAACCGTCGAAAAGAGGACGACCTGGAAGACGAGTTGCACCTGAATTATATGCTGATGATCCAAATTGTTTGTTCGAAGTTGTAAAACAAGGAAAGAGTGCGTTACAAACTGTAGTTGATGATTGGATAGAAAATTATAAACAAGATCGAGATTCAGCACTTTTGGATTTGATGCAGTTTTTTATTCAAAGTTCTGGATGTCGAGGTAAAATTACGTCTGACATGCAGTCTACTATGGAACATACGCAAATTATTCGTAAAATGACTGAGGAATTTGACGAGGTATTTTGTTTATTTTTAGGAATTTTTTGTTTTATTTATAAATTTATTTGTTTTTTGTTTTTTTTTCAGGAAAGTGGTGATTATCCTTTGATAATGGCAGGTCCTCAATGGAAAAAATTTAAAGCTAACTTTTGTGAATTTGTTCAAATCTTGGTAAAGCAGTGTCAATACAGCATAATTTACGATCAGTATTTAATGGATAATGTCATTTCACTACTTACGGGACTTTCGGATTCTCAAGTTCGCGCATTTCGTCATACTTCTACATTAGCAGGTATTTATATAATTTTAAGATTGATTTATTGATATTTTAAAGAAATTTCATAACAATTAATTATTATTTTTTTGTTAAATTTATAGCAATGAAGTTGATGACAGCTTTGGTTGATGTTGCATTAAGTTTAAGTATTAATTTAGATAATACTCAACGACAGTATGAAGCAGAAAGACAGAAAACCAGAGATAAGAGAGCTAGTGAGCGATTAGAACTTCTTATGGGAAAGAGACAAGAAGTAGAAATTATTTTATTTTTTATTTGTTTTAAATTAAATTTAATTAATTTTTTTTAGCTGGAAGAAAATATGGAGGAAATTAAAAACATGTTGACTTATATGTTTAAATCTGTATTCGTTCATAGATACAGGTGATTTTATATTTTGATTGTAATATTTTAATTAAAAGTTAATTAAATTTTACAATTTCAGAGATACTTTACCTGAAATTCGATCAATTTGTATGAGCGAAATTGGAATTTGGATGAAAAAATTTCATCAGAACTTTTTGGATGACAGCTATTTAAAATACATTGGCTGGACCTTGCACGATAAAGTAAGCCTATAACACTATATATTAATTATTTTTAAAAATTGAATTTATCATTCTAATTATCATTAAATTAAAGGTTGGTGATGTACGACTCAAATGTCTGACAGCTTTACAACCACTTTATGCATCGGAAGAATTAACACCAAAATTGGAGCTTTTTACAAACAAATTTAAAGACCGAATTGTTGCGATGACTTTAGATAAGGAATTTGATGTTGCAGTACAAGCAGTGAAACTTGTCATAAGTATTCTTAAATGGAGTACAAAAAATGATAACAAAGATCTACAAAGTGGAGGGTGAATTATTTCAAATTGATATTAAATTGAAATTTGTTTTTATAATTTTAAATTTGCTTATTTAGGTATCAAAGAGAAATCCTTAGTGATAAAGATTGCGAACATGTGTACGAATTGGTATATTCATCACATCGTGCTGTTGCTCAAGCAGCGGGTGAATTTTTAAACGAACGTTTGTTTACACCTAATGAGGAAGCTGTGAAAGGTTTAAGATCAAAACGAGGCAAGAAACTTAGTGCTAATACGCCATTAATTCGAGATTTGGTACAGTTTTTCATTGAGAGTGAGGTAAATTAAATATAAGTAACCAAATGAGTATAATTTTTTAATGGAAATTTCTTTAGTTACACGAGCATGGTGCGTATTTAGTTGATAGTTTGATAGAATCAAATCCAATGATGAAGGATTGGGAATGCATGACGGATTTATTGCTGGAGGAACCCTTGCCAAATGAAGAACCACTTGATGATCGACAAGAAACTAGTTTAATCGAGATTATGGTTTGTTGTGTGAAACAAGCAGCTACTGGAGAACCACCGGTTGGACGAGGACCAAATAGAAAAGTAAATTTTTAAAAACTTAAAAAATTATTTTATTTATATTTATTTATTGTTGATCTTTATTTTTATTTAAAGCAATTATCTGCTAAAGAAGCAAAGCAAGTTACAGATGATAAAGTGAAGTTAACTGAACATTTCATTGTGACATTACCATCGTTGTTGAGTAAATACATCACTGATCCAGAGAAGATAGTGAATTTAATGATAATTCCACAGTATTTTGAACTGGAAATATACACTACGAGTAGACAAGAACAAAATCTTGAAGCACTTTTGAAGCTGATTCAAGAGATTGTCGAGAAACATACTGAACAAGATGTAATTTTAATTGTTTTTATTAGTAATTTAATTTTTATAAATAATAATAATGATGATGATATAATTTTTAGGTTTTAGAAGCATGTGCGAAGACATTTGAAACATTATGCTGTGAAGAATATACAATTCATAGTAGGTGTGATGTAGGTCGAAGCACATTGATTGATCAATTAGTCAACAAATATAAAGAGGCACTAGAAGATTATCGATCTACAATTGATGCTGTATGTGATTTACATTTTTGAAATAATTTTAATTTTAATAATTGGAGATTTTTCTTTTTTAGTCTGAAGTACCTGATGAAGATTTGGTATTTGATTTGACATCAAGTTTAAAGAAAGTCGCCATCTTTAATAAGTAATATATTGAGAAAATAGTTGGATCAATAATTAATTTTTTAAAATTTATTTTAGTTGTCATAATTTATCACATTTAAACGTCTGGGATAGCTTTTTCGATTGGGTCAGACAGGCAAATCTTGATCCAAAATCTATTCCAGAGGAAGTTGTCAAATATGCCATTTCTTGTTGTTCTGCCGGAATCATGTGGGATCTCGCTCGTTTGGATGAAAATAATCCAAATCCACAAGACATTCGGGATTTGCGTGATAAACTTCATTCATTTATGTCTGTGTGCAGAAATTTACTTGCCACATCCATCAATTTTTTTCAGGCCGAAGTATGTACCTATTTCTAAAATTTCCGTTATGAATGTACTAATTTTATTAAATTTAACATTTATTTTATTTCTAGGCTTTTGTAACAGTTTGCGATTTGCTTTTGATTTTTTGTAATCAATTATCTGATAATTTAATATTAAAAGATTTAGTATACGAGCCTGATTTGTCTTTACAAGGTCAATTAGGCTTGTTTATTCAGGAAAAGGTATTCATTGAGGATGATGACGGTGAGTTAATCGCATTGATGTTTTTTAAGGAGAATTTACTTATTTTCTTTTTTAACAGACGAGCAACAAGATGAGCATTCCAAGATTGAAGAATTGCATAAACGAAGAAATTTTTTGGCTTCGTTTTGTAAGTTGGTGGTGTACAATGTGATGAGCACGAAAGTCGCAGCGGATATCTTCAAACATTATGTTAAGGTAAAAAATATTAGCAATTTTTATTTTTTGCTTTAATAAAAAATATTAATATTTCTAAATTTCAGTTTTACAACGATTACGGTGACATTATAAAAGCAACATTGGGAAAAGCGCGAGAAATAAACAAAGTGAATTGTGCGCGAACGATGGCACTTAGCTTAAAAACTTTGTTTCGTTCAAGTTTAGCACGGCATCAAGGAGTTGTTGATCGACAATCCGAACAGTTTGCATCAATAAAAGTAAATATAACATGTTTAAAAATTAAAAATGTATATTATTTATACCTATTTTATATTTATTTATTTTTTTTTTTTCAAATAGGAATTAGCTAAAAGATTTGCTCTCTCGTTTGGATTGGATCAAGTTAAAAATCGAGATGCAGTAGCAGCACTGCACAGAGAAGGAATTATTTTTGCGGTTAGTCCAATGGACAATCCTGATGATCCTGCAGGACCACCACCAAATTTAGCTTTCTTAGAAATTTTATGCGAATTTACTAATAAGTTGATGAAACAAGATAAGAAAGTTGTGTAAGTATACTAATTTTATATATTTATTTTGTTTGGTTATTCAATTTTAATTTTAATTTTAGTTTGAGCTTTTTGGATCACCATACCCAAATTGGTGGAATGCCATCGAGTCGTGGTGAAGACTGGCAACCACTTATGATGTATAGAAACAGTTTAGTTCACGGTGAAACTGAAGTTCCAGTTAAACCAATTGGAAGACAGTATAAAGCAAAGAGACGTAATCAAGTAGAAGGTATCCAGAAAAGTAAATCTTAATCAGGTGTACTTAGAAATTAATCGAAATTGATAACATTAAGGCGAAATGATAATAGAATGTGAAATATCGATATTTTTCTCAATTTAATAAACAAATATACATAATAATTTCATATTCTAACATTAACATTGCCTAGTGTAATTATTTTTGATTGATATTTAACTATAAATGAATTTTCAGCACAATTTGGTCTTGTGTTTAAGTCGCCATGTTGAATTTATAAAATGTGACGTGGAATATACTTCTTTCAGTTGACGAAGAATCAAAGCAAGGCGAAGAAGAAGATGAAGCATCTGATGCACCATCTGATCAAGACTTTCAGCCGTGAGTATCGTGAAGATGTGAATTGTTTATATTAAGATTCTGATTTTAATCTAATCGTGCGAAGTATTGTATCAATTTATTTTATTTTATATATTGTGAGTTTGAAAGTGAGAAGAAACAAACTAACGAAATTTATCATTGTATAGTGAGTTTTATTCTGATTAATAAATGTACCTTACAAAGATAATTGATAAGTTAATTAGTTTCAAAAACTAGAAATATAATTAAGATTTTATTAAGGTTTAGGAAATGACGGATCAAGTGTGGCACGGTGTAAGTTGAAATTTAATATTTCTTGGTTACTTGGCTTTCGGTGTTGCACTACCCCTCCATTTTCTAGTTAGTTATTAGTTTAGTTTATGCTTTTGCACTGTATGCTTGCTTTGATGTTTGCTTAGCTTAATTATTTATCATTTTACAAAGTTCTAGATAATTATTTATTTTTTTTATTAGGTCTGGAAAGTTTCAAATTAGAAGCATTGTGGGTGAGACTAAAACTTCAAGGAAACATGTTTCTAAAATACCCAATGAGAAGCGTCAAATTACAAAGCGACCTCGCAAGAAACGAATTGAACGTCCTAAGTAAGTTTAGTAATTGACTAAATAGGCTATTTAGTTTGTTTACTTATGTTTTATTTTATTTTTTTTTAAGGTTGGATATAACTGAACTTAAAGTGAGTTTGTTTGAAACGACTCCTGTTGGGCACTCACCAAATCCTTCCAATTCTTCAGTTATCGTTGAACATGAATCAGTAAGTAGGGTTTCGAATCGGGTACTCGATTACTCGAAGATTTTCTCTAGTAATGGAGTACTGGATTACTCGAGATAAAATTTTCGGATAGTAGAGTATTTATAATTTTCAATTTTTAATAAAGAACATTAATGATAAAATTTAAAATTTTAATTTTATTATTAATTTTCATTTTCAAAGAAATGTGTTTACATTTTAAATTAAAATGTAAAGACATTTCTTTGGTACATTCTAACTTTTATCTCATTGGATGAGATTAAGGTTGAAAAAAATGAATAAAAAGTATATAATTTAATTCTCGAGTACTCGACAAAATGAAGTGGTCGGTACTTGATACTCGACTTTTTCAAAAATCGAGTAATTTTGAAACCCTATCAGAAAGTGTATGAATTTTTAATTTTTAATTTTTTTTTTGAATAAAGACGCCACGGATCGAATTATTTGAGGACAATTTTTTCAATAATGGTTATGATGAAGACATTGAAGATGAAGAGTTAATTTATTAATAATTCCTCTACAGAGTTAGTTCTTGTTAAGTAACCAATTACTTGTGTATTCATTATTTATTATCACACTGTTTCCATACATTTTTAGTTTTGTTTACTTTTCACTTGAATTCGTTGAGCTATTTTTTGTATACATTGACTTTGAATTTTTCTAAAAAAAAATGCTCCGCAATGAGCATCATTGATTCAAAATCAAATGTAAACTTATTTTTCTATAAAATAATTTTTAAAATCTGTAATTTGGTAAATTAAATTTTAAATTTATAAATCAATATTTGGTTGTTTTAGTATTTTAACTATTTTGTCAGTTGACAAAAACTAAATATTGTAATGTACTTACATTATAATAGAAATAGTCAGAAAATACTTATAAACAACAATCTTTAGAACTTTAGAAATACGTAAACAGATGAAATTATAAATAATATTTAATGACCAAAACTGACGAGTTTATTGTTTTTTTTTCCTGCGTGGCAAGCTGAGAACGATTATTTTCTAATTTTTAGGATAAGCGATGTGGTTATAAGAGATAAGATAAGTTAAATGTGGCTAACATGTTTCTATTTTTGTCAAATTTTTTTAATCATTTTTTATTTTGTTTATTATAAACAATGTTTTTATTTTTATAACGTCTAAATTAATTTCTTATTATTGTCACTTTTGAATTTTTTATGAGAATATTGTACACGTGCATTAATTGTTTACATTTTTTTGAATTTAATCAGTTACTTTTATTTCTCACGGTGATGATTTAAATTAACAGTTTGAATTGAGTGTTATTTAAGTTCTTTTCCTAAGATTTAGAGATGAGACACTTAATACCAATACTGAATACCATAAAAAATGGGTACATTTACCCAAAATATGGCTTTCTTTCTTTCTTTAAAGGATTTAATTTTCAGCCAAAACGACTGATTAGTGAATCTGGAAGTAACAGAGTGCATTTTCTAGCAAATTTATTAGGTATTTAATAGGAGTAGTCTTAATACGTCTGTTTATTCTTGTATAAATTTATAATTTATAAAAATTAGGGATTACAAACTGTCAGGCTTCAAAATTGTTATGTCAAAATCAAGTTTTGCGACAGTTGAGCGAAACGCGCTTGGAAAAGATTTTCAAAATTCTTAGCGAAATGAAAATCGATCTGAATCAAATTTTTCATTCTCCACAAGTATTTAATTATTTGCCAACTACATTAGACGAACGGATTAATTGTTTAAAAGAATTGGGATTTTCAGAAGTTTCGGTTTCGAGTATTTTAAAGTGAGTTATTTATTTAATTCATAATAAACATTTTTATTTTTCATTTTTATTATTCATATTTTCAAGAAAAATAAACTGTTTATTTGTTGTAGGTTCAACACTTTAATGCGATGTAACATGAAATGTTTAAAGCTAAAGAAGCTTCTACCGAATGATGTTAACTGCATTCAAGAAATTGTAAACAAAACTAATGATCCATGTTATTTACTTGATGTTATCATGAAAAATCATGGTGATTTGAGTCACCACAGTTTGGGCAGAATCAGACACATTGTTTTAATGGAATACTTGGCTTGGATTTTGAGGATTTCAACCGATGAATCAAAAGTTATTTTGGAGAAATATCCATCAATGAGAAATCGAAGTTTGCAGTCAATAATAAAAACTTACACGGCACTTGTTAAGGATTTAGATTTTTCGACAGTTAAGGTGAAATGTGATAATTGAATTTAATGTATAACAAAATATAATAGTTGGATGGAAATTTTTAGATTTTTTCCCATGTTCATCTTTTGACTAAACCTGTTGATGAAATACAGACTAAATTAAATGAATTTATTCTGTTAGCTGGGGTTGGGTTTAAATACCTTGCTACAAAACACCCAAAATTGCTCAATATTCCCACTCAACAACTAAGAATGGTTTTGAAATTACTTTCATCTAATGATGTCAATAATGATCAAATTGTAAACTGTTCAAAAATATTACTTCTGCCAGCTGGCACCATTAGAAAGCGAATTGAAAATTTAAAAACTGTTCCTGACTTTGAAAAGTATCGCAGTCATCCATTATTCCTAGAACTGGTTTGTTGTAAACCACAAGAAATAACTGAATGGATGAAACAATTCGAGAGCGAAAACGAGGCCAATTTCACCAATTCAAATTTCCGCCATATTGAATATTTTTACAGTTCAACCAAACATATTGAAGTGATTTTATACGTAACGGACTACTTAGAATTGCCTTATTCAGTAGTTGAAGAGAGACTTCAGTCATACCCTCAATGGATCTGGGCAAATTTATTAAATACCAGTCAAGTTTTGAGCTTGTTGAAGCAAAAGGGACTCAGTAAAGAACAAATCACCATAGGATTACCCGTGGTTTTGTACAACGAGAAAGTTGTTGAGAATTATCTGGATAAAGTGATTAAGGGAGAACTTAAGGAAAACATTTCCAGTCCTCTGGTTCTGCAACACGTGTTGAATGCAATGGAAGAGGAAAATTTCCTTTCCGATGGTCATGTGATTGAATATCACAGTGAGAAACTCACATCAAAAAGCAAACTGGCAAATTTGAATAATAACTTCCTCACTAAATTATTCAATAAATATTACACTTCCGAAAAACAGGAATAAACTCTCACAACAAGACATTCAAATTAAATTTCGTTTATTTGATTGATTCCCCAAATGTAAAAAAAGAAAAAACAATCCAATATAAAGTAGCATTATTATAACTAATATAATGAAAAATATTAGCAAACAAAAATACAAAGAAAAAAGGCAAAATCACGTAAAGGTTATAGCAAAAATTTTTAAGAAAAAAACATCTAAAGTACTTGTAGCATAAAAATAAATAATTTTTAAAAATTAGTTGTCAGTTATTTACAAGCAAAGTTCCCTTGGTTTTAAATAATGCTTTTCGTGATCCATTTCAGTCTAAATTAATTATCTATATTTCATAATACTCATTTCTTTTTCCCATGCTTTGGTGGTGGTGGTTTTTGCGGTGCCTTTGATGGCGGCGGTGGACGTGGAGGTGGTGTTGGTTGTGCTTGTGCTTGAGCAGGTGCTTCAACCTTTGGTTGCACCTGAGGAGGCGCTTCAACTTTTGCTTGTGGCTTTTCCGGGGGAGCAGCAGCCACTTCCGCTTGTGGTTTAACTTCAACTTGTGGTTTAACTTCAACTTTTGGAGCAGCAATTGGTTGTGGGGGCAAAGGCGCTTCTGTTTTTGCCGGTTCAGGTGGAGCAACAATTGGTTGTGGAGGCAAAGGCGCTTCTGATTTTGCCTGTTCAGGTGGAGCAGCAATTGGTTGTGGCGGCAAAGGCGCTTCTGTTTTTGCCGGTTCAGGTGGAGCAGCAACTGGTTCTGGTGGCGAAGTCACTTCCGCTTTTGCTAATTCAGATAGTGTTGCTGGTTCAGTAGATTGTGGTGGACTTTCGATTTTTGGTTCTTCGGCTTTAATTGCTTGTTGTACTGGTTGTACTGGCTCTTGAGATGTAGTTTTTGCTTGTCCATTATCACCTAATGATTCTTCTAATTTCTTTTGAATATTCTCAAACGAATCTCGTCCCATGTAATCCACTCTTCCGCTTTCCCAAGCCAATTGACGAGCTCGTTCATCTTCTGCTACCTCAACTGCTGATGGAGCACGAATTCCTACAGACATCATTGCTAATTGACCGGCTAAACCCGCCTAAATATGAAGAAAAAAAATAAAATTTCATCAACTCCATTTTTTTAAATTAAGAAGAAAATAAATCTATAAAATTATACATAAATTGGCCATTCAAAAACTCACCACTATTTCAATTTTACTCTTGTGTAAGCATTTAAAAATTTTCAATTTTAATTTCATCTCACCACATAAACACAAATTAAAAAAATTAATAGAAACTTACATAATCTGGTTGTAATTTAGCTTGCACTTCTTGAATAAAAATGTCCCACCAATACTGTAAGTGTTCTTGAGAATGGTAAGAACCGTCTCGTTGATGCACAGTGCGAGACGATGCATCATAATTCTGCATCCAGGGTTTAATAGCTCCCAGGAAATGAACAATTTTCACATTTTTACCAAACCTGAATAGAATAAATAAAAAAAATACTTCATTACATTAAAACAATCAAAATAATTTAATCAATTGTTATTGACATACGCTTGATATGCAGGCGAATAACTATATGCAGCACTAGATGTCATGTTATAAATAAATGGCAAATGTTTACTGATATCCTTCGTTGCCCAATCACTAAAATATAAATTTAGAAGACCTTGGTCTCCACCTAAATCAAAATCAAAAACATTTCTTAGAAAAATAAGAAAAATGTGCTATAATTAATTTAATAACTTCATTTAAATATTTTTTCTAACCATCAAAACTTCCTTTTTGGACAGCAAAGTCCAATAAGGATAGAAAAGTTTCATGTGAAGGTTTGAAAACAAACACCCCAGAGTTGAAACAATCCGGCCATCCGATATCTGCAGCTGCTGATAACTCTTCGCGCTCGAATAACTCATCACAATTTTGAATTATCTAAAATTTCAAATACATGAACACCATTAATAAAACAAAAAAAGAAAAGAATTTCAAATAATAAATTCTTTACCAATGTGTCAGCATCCAGAAATATAGCTTTAGAGAATTGGGTCAATCTCCAACAGTGTAATTTTGTGAAAGTGACACCGAGTTCGGGACGTTGCATTAGAGCTAAATGGGCCTCATCATTGCTGTCTAGCACATTCACTTCATTTATTGAGTTGAAAACTTGTGATAGATGTTCCCTATTAACGTAAAAAAAATGTAACTAATCGTATGTATTCATTTTATTATGTATTTATTCAAAAGTCACTAGATATGAACAATGATATCCAAAGATGGTATTTTTTCATTAGGTTCGGTGCTGTGACTAGACAAAGTTAAAAATAGATATAGGGAGAAGTGTTTCGTCTGTCAGGAAACCGTTATGAGGGGTTCTTTAAACACTATTCGTACTTCCGCGATGACTGTATTGGAAATTAGCATGCAAAGAATTAGGGTCAACAACTTGGGACGATCCATCATGAGCGCTCGGTTGAATTTATCGCAAATTCCAATGATACTAACCCTATTTATGTTAATTATTCAAACCATCAAGGACGTGTGTAATTCATTAATGACGTTAATAGAAATTTACTCCAGTGTGGTTTTGTAACAACAAAGAATTACAATGTGAAAGAAATATAGGTCATGGACATTTGATTACATTTCTAGATAGAGATTTTGTTTACTTTTTCACAATTCTTACAAAACCATGGATTTTTTTTAAAAAATCTATTTTTAATTAATGTTTATTTTATATTTATAGTTTAAAATATACCTCATTCCTTGTGAGACATCTGGAGTAATGAGAACTGTCAAATGTCTATTTGTGTGAACTTTTCTGAGTGAATGAGCTAATACTAAAGCACCTAAAGCATACGAGTCGTTTGTGGCCAAAGTGACCCAAGCTTCACTGTGAACTGAAAATAAGTAAAAAAAATATATTAATAATTACATTTTTCATATATATTATTTAAAAATAAAATTGAATCATCACTATTAACTAAGATGACTCAAACTTATACATAAACATTAAACAAAATTTAAAATTTAATCTCTTAATTGTCCCAATAACAACAAAAATTTTTTTTTAATTATTAAACGATTAAATGAGTCATACAAATATTTTATTAATGAAATACGAAATAATAATTCATGAAATTGAGATATTATGATGTTAAAAGATATAAAAATACAGATTATATCAATTTTTTTCTATTATACAATCACAATTCTTCACAAGTGACGTAACCTTAACTGTTGCCTTGAAAAATATATAATTTTCTCCCTTTTATTTCTTTTTTCTAATTTCTATTTAAATAATTCGTGTCAATCAAATATATATAAATTTAACATTTCATTTCATTTAAATTTGTGATTTTTCTTAAACAGGAAGAAAGTTATTACACCCTTAACTTAGGGAATGCCAAGTTATATCTATTTGTAGCTGTGGCTTTGTGCCAAAATTTTCATTTAGCTTTCTTTAAACACGTCCTTATACGTGTCTAGCTAAGAAAAACTTGGTTATTAAAAACAATTCCTATTTTTTCTTAATTACATATTTCTTTTTCATTACTTTCTTACTGCCCGTGGAGAATTTGATTGCATGTTGTAATTAAAGGTCACAGTTTACAACTTGTAATTTCACTAAGATTCTATAAAAATGACGAATATTCAGCCTTAATATTAATCAATAATAATAAAATATACTATTTTTTACTTGTTTTACTGTTAAATTTAAAATGACAAAGGTGGTATGATAAGAAAAGCTTGTATAAACACGTTGAAATACTCACTGATGGTCTCCATGCTGAACCGATCCTCGTGTATGAAATGAGGGGAGAAGACACGAGCATGCGCAGTTTTTATTTATTATCTGGACTCACACTAAAATGAGAAGTAAATGTTTTTTTTTCCGTTTTGGTTACTTAAGAATAGGATTCACGGGTTAATTGCTATTCAGATTTTAGATAAACCCAAGTGTTATTTTTAATTAAAACTTGTTTCGGTTTTGTTTATAATTTTAATAAAATTTTAATAACCGTTTCTGATTGGATGTGTAATAAATGGCGTATGTGTGATAAATGGATTGATATGGGATTGATTTTATTTGAAATTTAAATTTTTTAAAATTTATTTCAACTTGTAGGAATGTTTTAATATTGTTTTTGACTGCTGAATGACGCTGATGTAAATAATTGAGCGGAAAATTTAAAATAAATTTAAGTTTCACATTTAAAGATGCTTTTCTTTAATTTTATAAGTCATTTATTAATATCTTTTATTAAAAAATAGAAAACTTCTCAACATTTTACATCTTCCAAATAATAAATATTTAAATCCCTAAATACTCAAGATTAAAATCAACACCTGTTTTAAATCTGATTATTACAGAAAAGTATGATTATGCGACACTAGGTGGCCTAAACCCGCACAAAACCCATTGTGTACCCCATTACACAAATTCCATCTAGACGTCATACAAAATCCTTCTCAACATTATCAACTGATCAAAATAGCACAGTACCCGAGTCTAAAAAAATAACCGATCTTAAAACATACAAACACATGCGCATGTGCAATACAAACCCGCGGCGGAACACCACACGCGGTCAGCTGGACCGCCACGGACCGATCCAAGCACGATGGCAGGTAAATAAATACGCATTTAATTAAATTTAGCCCGAAGTTTCTAAAAAATCAAACGACATCATGATTTGAAATAAAAAGTGATGCTTAAACGAAACAGTAGATCACTTGACGATGGTGTTTTACCATAATGTGGGCGGTGAATCGACATGGGTGTTTGCGCTGTTTGGTATAAATCCGCAAGAATGGAATTTGTCGAGTTAAATTATCGAGCAAAAATAAATCTATTTGCGAAAAAAAGGTGGGAAAATTAACGCAAGAAAAGATTCAATTGTATAGCCCTCATTATAAAATTAATGATGTTTATACTGGCTGAGGTCAATGGCTTCAAAAAAGATAGCAGATTCGCTTACGTAACCACTTTATGAATGTAACAAATGCATTTGATTATAACTCAGTTTCTCATCAGGTTTTTCTTCTTTTATTGTGTTATTTTTATTTATTTCATAAAAAGCTGTTAAAAACCATAAATTATATGATTTAATGTCGTTATTTTATAATATCTTTTATTTCTACTTGTTATTTTGATGTATTTTAATAAAAAATAAGAAATAAAATCCAACAAATAGTGCGCGGGTTTGAAATATGTAGCGTAATCAGTTGTGATAAAAACCCCAACTGTTAAAAAGTTCAAAGTTTAAACCCACTGGTTTTGAATTTCCTTTCAAGTCATAGGAAACATTAAAACTAAACAAACAAAACAATTAATTAAACTGTTCAATAAATAGGATGTAATTCAATTTGTTAAGTGAATAAAGTAAACCCGTTTCTATGACAACACTAGTATAATAACAAGCATAAAAATGGCTGTTAGGTTGGAAAAAGATGAAACAAACAAAAAACACTCGATTTTATTGATAAACTTTGATGTTTTTTTAAATGATTGTGAAATTGATTTTTATTATCCTATCATTAAAATATTTTCTAAAAAAATAGGTTTTAACATTCCCCATCCCTTAAATTTGTTAAAAATGAATGTGAGTGCCCCATCTTGGCCTTGTGCGAACTAATACCCCTACCGCGTGATGGATTAACCGTAGTTCTTTTTTAAAACATATCCTGAAACGCACTATATGTTTAGTAATTGAGATAAAATATTCCTTATCCAAATTTTTAAAAAATTTAAAATAAACTAAATAAAAAAACTGTAATTTTTCTTTAAATAAATTCCAAAAATAAATTTGCATTTTAACCGCCATTTTTTAAAAATGTTTCAAACTCACAAAGTGCAACTGTAAAGTCCTAGTTTAACACCTGATAAAAATTAGAGGTCAAATTTACACCTAAACAAGAGAGGGTAAAGTGTAAGCTTGTAAATTGAAGGTCACTTGGGGTTTGTTAAAAGGTGGGTGGGGTTTTTAAGTCTCATACTCTCGACCCTACTTTGACCTTAGATTTGAAAAGGATGCTCTATTGTATCACATCCTGACCTTATCTCAGCACAATCTGTCAATATGTGAGTGTATAACTGTGATAATGCATGTTTTTGGCGTTGAATTTTATTATGTTTATACCATTTATGTTTTTATTTATTGAACATTTAATTTTAAATTTATTTTATGTCTTTGTTTAGGAGGATGTGTGGTATAACGACACTTTTAAAATGACCCTGTGAAGGAAAGGCTAACCCTTCCCAGAATGCCATTGACTGAAAGGGTTCAAGGTAGTTCACACGTCTATTTAAATAGGATAGAAATAAAAATGAGTTATAAGCTTTTTGTTCTGTTGTAAAATTTATTTTTATTTTTTATTCAATTAATAAAAATTTAGGTGGTGATAGTATGGAGGATGACAATAATCAAGCGGATGAGGAAGATGATAGTGAAGAGTATGAATTTGACGCATCCGTTTCAGGTATTGATGGAAAGTGGTATTTATAATCTATTTTTTTTTTCCTGGAGTGATTTTTAAATATAAAATGTAAAACCGTTATGTATGAACAGGAAGAAGCGCTATAGTTACATGTCTACTTATCATTAGTTATTGTAGTCGATTTAAATTAAGATTTATACTTTTATTATTTTTTCGATATTTAATGTTTGAAATGATGATTAGAATTTTATCTGTAATAATGGCGAAATGTTTTAGATTTGATAAACCATGATGTAGGAAATTGTTTACAAAAAGATGGTTCCTTGTTGGTAAACCAGGCATAATCGATACATCAACAAGAGGTTTATTATGTTGTAGATGGCCTAACCGAGTCAGTTTTCAAACACATGTACTGGGCTTTTTGTCACAGGCCATGAAAAGGATAAAATGGCGCTATTTTGTTGACTGAAAATTTATTAAATTTTGAATTTTAAATTCTATTTTTTTTTTAAATTAGAAACTACTTTGGAGACAAAAATTGAAGTTGATGACGTGTGGGAAGGTGAGCCGTCAATTAATACTGATGAAGAAGACTGCAATTTCCTGGGATTCAGAAATCGAAATATTACGAAAGTTTACGGAAGTGATGAGCAAATAGTAGTGCCTAAAAAGCTTGCAAAAGCGGCACCTATACGACGTGTCAGACGAGTAAGAAATCAAAAATTGTATTTATTCGATGAATGTGAACTGATAATTTATTTATATTTTTAACTAATCAAATAAAACCAGAGAAGGCGTGTTAAAACTGTAGCAAAGTCGTTACGTGTGGCTGGTAAATCTGAAAAGGGTATTAAAGTTCCAAAACCGAGAAAGAAACACCAGTTATCTTGTGTTTCTCCGAAAAGAGGACAAAATGGTTGGGAAGACAGTTTACGACCACGCCCAGCTCAAGCTCAGCATTACCAGGTACATATATTAATTTTATTTACTTTGTTAGCCAGAAAATAATGTTTCTATAGAGCATTTTGATGATGCGGAAGCAGAAACCGAATGAAGAATTTTTAGAAAAAATACGACCTCTTCCGATGATGAAAGATGAGATATGCGACGAGGAAATGGATCGGGATGAAGTTGTTGATGAAGAAATTGTAAACGAAAGTCCAATGTTGGAAGTTGGGGACCTCACACAGAAGAAAAGAGGATTTAAAGGAAGGAGAAAGAAACGAAGTTTATTGATGAATGGTGACACCCAGCAAGAAGATGCTGAGCAGAGCGAGCTGCTGCTCGCAGCGCAGGAGAACAGATCGAATAGCAGGGTGAAGTTTTTATTAATATTTATTTTGGCCGTGGCTATTTCCACAGAATTTTCTGTGGAAATAGCAGTGGCTAATTCCACAGAAAATTCTGTGGAATTAGCGTGGCAGCTATTCCCAAAGAAAATTCTATGGAATTAGCATGGTGGCTATTTCCACAGAAAATTCTGTGGAATTAGCATGGTGGCTATTCCCACAGAAAATAGGAATAGTCACAGTTGACCCATATGCTATTTCCACAGAAAATTCAGTGGAAATAGCCTATGTGCTATTTCTACAGATAATTCTGTAGAAATAACTTTCAATTCATTTTTTGAATCAGTATTTTATTTTTCAATGTAATTTTATTTTATTTATGTAGAAGCAGGTCCCTAATGGGGTTGTGGTACCGAAGCCGGTTGGCAGCGAGCAGGATTCAGATGCAGAGACGCGATATATTTCGGTATTCATTTTGTTTCTTTGATTTTTTTTTTTTATATTTTGTTTTTATAAATTTCTCTAAGGATGCAAGCGTTGGTGAAGTGGTCTGGGCCAAACTGGGTTCCACTCGCTGGTGGCCCGCTGTACTAATTTGGGGCTCAGACTGTGGGCAGCAGCCAGCTCATGCTGGCAATACTTGGGTTTTCTGGTTTGGTGATCATAAGATATCGGAAGTATGTTTTTTAATATTTTTTTTACTATTTTTTAAATATTTATTAAATTTTGTAATTTATTTTCAGGTACCGAGAGATAGACTGGCAGATTTTACTCTGAATTTTAATAAGTGTTTCGCGGAAGGAGGAAGCAGTGCTTTCAGGCGCGGGGTGATTGAGGCTTTGAGGGTAATGAAATTAGATTATGTTGCGATTTTGTTGTGATTTTGTTGTTAAAATGTTATTTCATTTAGGAATGTGCTATTAGAGCGAAGGTTGATATTCCAGACAGCGATTCAAATATGTTACTTGAATGGGGAAAACTAGGTTTTAGAAATGAGTCTAAGACAGAAAGGGTGTTCCTGCCGGACCCAAGTATATTTTTGTTAAATTTATTGAGAAATGAATTAAATAAATAAGTTATACATATATTTTAAGATAATCTGATCCCAATGAGCATAAGGAGGCAATTGAACAAAATCAAGGAATTGAATTTGCTTTACTTCCAAGCATATAATGCAAAGGGGCAACAGGTCGCAACAAGAACACCAAGGAATGAGTGTCTAGACAACAAAGGTGCATTTAATGATATAAAATTTTGTTTTTTAAAATAAATTTAATGAATTTCTTTTGGATTGCAGATAGTGCTTTGAGAAAAGTGAAAGCAGGTTTGATTAAAATCGAAAATGTATGCATAGCTTGTGATTCCGATAAAGTGCCAATTACATCACAACATCCATTATTTGTCGGAGGATTATGCAAACAATGCAAAGTAAGTATCGATTGATAGTTAATATTATAATATTTTAACTATAAAAATTAATAAAATGTTTAAATTCTTTAGGATGATATTATTGAGACAATGTATGCGTACGGTGAAGACGGGACAAATGCGTATTGTGTTATTTGTGGAAATGCCGGAGAGCTACTTATCTGTGATAATAACGATTGCAATCGTGTGTATTGTACCGGTTGTATTGAAGTCATGGTCAGTCCAGAAGCGTGCAAAAAAGTACTTGAAACGAGTCCGTGGCTGTGCTATTTGTGTACCGAGTACAATCCTGAGAGCAATGGCTTAATTATTCGTAAAGATGACTGGCAGCAAAATATCACGCAGCTTTTTCAGCCCGAAAAGCACATCCAGGTAATTTATTTAAATTTTTAAATAAATATAATTTGTGTAATTTACATATATATATTTTTAAAGATACCCAATATTGAAGATTATAAAGAAAAACGTCCGATTAGAGTTCTGTCCCTGTTTGATGGTATCGGTACAGGGCGTTATGTGCTTGACCAACTGGGAATTGATATTGAGATATACTATTCCAGTGAAATCGATTTGGATGCTGTTAATGTTGCAACAGTGCAACATTACAACAAGGTTGTACAGTTGGGTAGTGTGGAAGAAATAACTGATGCTGAGGTAAAAAAAATAGCTTTTTTATTTAATTATTTTATTTTATATATTTGATTTTTATTTGAATTTTAGATTGCTAAACTGTGTCCAATTGATTTGGTTATTGGTGGCTCACCATGCAATGATTTGTCTCTAGTGAATCCTGCTAGAAAGGGTTTATATGGTGAGTTTCTACATTAAAAAAATAAATTATAAAGTTTACATGATTGTTAATTATATTTTCAGATCCTACTGGAACAGGAAAACTATTTTTTGATTTCTTTCGAATTTTGAAAGTAGTCCAACTTGCTAACAAGGGGCGGCATGTGTTTTGGTTGTATGAGAACGTTGCATCCATGCCGCAGGAGTATAAGGTCACCATCTCTAGGTTCCTCCAGGTACCTCCAACCACCATCGTCAGTAGTTCTTCGTCGGTAATGACCACTTGTCTTCAGTCTGAAAATGCTTGTGGGCGAGCTTGAAGACATGGCAAAATGGTTTTACAAAAATGAAGGATAAAAAGATTATTTTAGCACTATAAAAAATTATATATAGAAATATAGAAATTATTTATTGACCTCATAATCCATTTTGGTATATCTTAAAGTGGATATGGAAGCTTGTGGTGGAATTTACATGAGAAAATGTGACATTTATTTTATTTAATTTTTTCTATTTTATATAATCTTACTCATTTTTTTTCTTCATTTAAGTGCGATCCTGCATTGTTGGATTCTAAATACTTCTCACCTCAAAATCGTGCTAGATATTTTTGGGGAAATATTCCCGGAATGTATACGTAAGCTAGTTTATTTTTTTATTTTTTTTTTAAAGTGATATAAAATTTTTAATAAATAAATTTGATTTTTCAGACCTTTGCAACCTCATATGTTGCAAAAAAATATTACCTTAGATAACGTGTTAACCCCGAATTTGAATCGCAAAGCTGTCGTAAGTTTATTATTAATTTGAGTTAAATAAAGAAGTAAAAAATTTATCAAATCTAATAAATTTTTATTTTTTATTTATTTTATTAGGTGGAAAAAATTAGAACTGTAACAACTCGTAGTAATTCTCTTAAGCAAGGCAAAAAGTGTATTCTTCCAGTCGTCATGAATGGGGAAGGCGATGTCCTGTGGGTCACTGAGTTAGAGCTGTAAGTTTATTATTTTTATTGTACAAATTTTGTAAAAACTTTAATAATTTTATTTTATTATTTTCAATGAAGGGTGTTTGGATTTCCAAAACACTATACCGATGTGGGGAATATTCCGTTGGGACGTCGGCAACAGTTGCTGGGAAAAGCATGGAGTGTTCCAGTCATAAAACACATTTTTAGTACACTGCGTAATTTTTTTAAAGCTGTCAATAACCCAAGTTCTTCCTGAAAATTGTACATCATATTGGAAGACTTTCATTATTTAAGAAATTGAGTATATTGATGCAAAAAAAATTATTTTTAAATGAAAAAGCAGTACATAATGAAAATTAATGGTGGTGAATTTTGGAGATGGTACAGTATCAGATTTAATAGTAAAATGTACCTGAAAATACTGCCATACTAAAAGTTTTAAAATGTTTAGCCCTTTTACAGCTTTTTTTATGTTTTAGTTTATTATTATTACATTGGTATTTAAAAAAGTAATGCCACTGCCATTTAAAAAAAAAAAATTGATTTTTCAAAATTAATCAAGTTCAAAGTTTTAATTTGAGAAATTCACTGCCAATCGTATTTTAGACCACTATGTGTTCAAAGGATTATTTGTCCATGTAATTTCACGTTTGTATGTTTACAATATTGAACTGCCAATTTTATATACATCAGCTTTAAAACTAATTTTTACTTGATTAATTGCAGTGTTTTTACGTATTTATTTCATTTTTATTGGTATATTTTACAATATGAAATGAATTACTTTTTTTTTGTTTTATTGTGAATTTTTGCGGTTTTTTTTAAACACAATCAAAGTGCTTGTTGCAATATTTAATAGTTTGTTGAAATTTTTATTTACTTTATTCTAAATTTTTAATTTTACAATAATATTTTTTGTTTATAAATGAATTTTAATTTTTTTGTTTACTGCATTAATCAAAATTGAATTCAAATTTGCCACATTTTTTTTTACAATTTAATTTCACTGTTTCATCCTATGCACTTTTATTTAGTATTTATTGTAGATATGAATTTAGTCTCCACAACATCAATTTTATTTGACTGGGATTTGAATCTGAATAATTTTTTTTATTTTTAACACATTTTCGGTACAAACATCCATTCAATAATTTTATTTTATAAGTTTTATGACAAAATTTTCATCAGATAGCAGTGAAAATATTTCCATATTTAAAGCACAAATTGTACATAAAATCCTGCAAGAAAGTCATTAGACCAGTGTTAATTTTTCTTTTGAAATATTGTAGGCTTTGTCATCGTTTGGTATTTGAATGTTAATTGTCTTTGCATTATTATAATCTTGACGAAAATATTTTTTGGACAAAAAAGAAATGATTAAATTGTGCATAGTACTCTTTGTGGGATATAATATCACAAAAATTGTAATTGTAATTGAATTAATTAATTAATTAATTAAGGCGAAATTATGTAATGAACGAAAAACGTAGGTTTAGATAATTTTTTTCTTATATTTGTATAATTGTTTAATCAAGTTATAAGCATTTGGTTTGTAATGGGGTGTAATTTTGGGTTTAAATTTCGGTTTGGTTTCTTTTTGACACTTGTTAATTCAGGATAAAATGTAACAGTTGAATGTCGCAACTAATCTCTGTTTATTAGAAAAAAGAAGCTGTAAGATAAATAATTGTTTTAATATTTTAAAGTAAGTAATTATCTTTCAGCTTGAAGTTTATATAATTTAATATTTATATTATTATGGAATGTTTTATCTAATACTGGAAATTATGGTTGGTGACTGAATGCATTATAACTGATCATTTAAGGTAATTTTACCTAGATTGTAGACTTTCAATTTTATTGAATTTTTTTTATATAAAATTATTTGACATTTTTTAAACAAATTCTGTATGTATTTGAACTAGACAATCAGAAATTCGGATTTCATGGCAATTTTTTAGTTCTTTTATATTTCGTTTAATGTTTTCAATCTATTAGTACAATGAGATGAAATTGATTGAACCTTCAAACTGAAATTGTCTTATGACTATTACGTTTTATTTTTTTGCTGAAGTTTGTATTTTTAAATTCAATAAAATGTTCTTTCATTGATTATCACAAAGGCGTCAAACTTTTTTTTCAAACATTTTTTTGTTTTAGAAATTTTAAACATTTTGTGGTTCATAAAATTACACAGAATCCATTTTAATATTTATTTAGAAGAACATAAGATAAAGTTGCATAATTTGCTCAAAATTGTTCTGATACTTTCCCTTTTTAAGAGTAATTTATTTGGATTGATTTGCATATTGATTAAATTCAATTGCATAACAAAAATATTTCAGTGTTGTATGCCTGATTTAGTGCGAAGAATATTTGAATTTAAATTAATCAGGTCTGAATAATATCTGATGTAATATTATCAATGTTGATTTACGTTCAGGATGTCAAAAGCCTAACAGGAATACAACAACACTAATCAAACCAAAAATGGCTGAAAAACCAATGCATCCAGCAAAGATTTCAATATCTAAAATGGGATTACACCCCACAATCATGGACTATGAAAAACTATTGGCTGCGGAAATGAATTTGATATTGACACCTGATATAACAAATATCATGATGCGTGTGAAATTTAAAAGTTGGGATTACCTGCAGATTATGAATATTTGGGAAATGCAGCAGTTTAAGAAAAGTTTAAGAAAAGAAATAGATCAGTTTAAGAAAAGTTTAAGAAAAGAAATAGACCAGTTTAAGAAAAGAAGCAAGATCAGTTACAAAGAGATCTGTTGGATAGAAAATATGAAGATGGAAGTTAATTAGCTTAAGAAGGAGATTTTAGTACAAGAGACTTCAATACATGCACAGATGGAGGTAGAAACTATAAAAACCTTGAAAGGTATAAAAGATACACAGAAAATTATAGTTGAAAGTATGTTTTTCCTGGATAATAGAAAAATTCAGTTGGTGGAAGAAAGTGAAATATTAATAAGTCAAATACAGCATGTTTCCATGGATAGAAATAATATAAAAGAACCAAAATTTGAGAAGTTTGATAATATGGTAGATCCAATGGACCAATTGATCCAGAATAAGAACAATATAGAATATATGATATTTCTCTTGATTTTTCATTTGTAAAAGGACGAATTTAATGTGAATAGGAAGACCACTTTGGAGGATCATGATAAAAAGGAATAGCAATAGGTTAAAGCTTTGGATTGTTCCTCTGAGAAACTAGTTTGGATGTCTAAAGAGTGTATTGACCAAAACATAAAAAAGACAGAAGAATATCAAACTACTTAGGATTGTTTCATAGATAAAGTCGAGGAAATATCAATGGGTCAGATTTAATGTGTTCCTGTAGGGGTATATAATGCAAAAATATTAACATCAGATGAATTTGACAGTGTGGCTAAACCAATGGATCAATTGATAAAGGATGAAAATAGGACTGAAGATCTGATGTTGTCTACTGGATTGCAAAGGTCAGAAGAGCAGGTTGAAGTCAATACACAGAATGAGTTACTATAGGTGAACAAGAAAATGGACAAGAAAGGGAAGTTGTGACAATACTAATACAGCAGAGGAAGAAGGATTTTCAGAAGAATTCTGTGACAGTCTGCTGGCTACCAGCAGCTTTCACCCTTTACATCAGCCTCTGGCCATCCTGGGACATCCTCCAACA
>JAQFZN010000066.1:0-65661 GCA_034687075.1 Geophilus carpophagus | reverse complement strand
CTTCAATCGTTTTGGCAATTATGTAGAGAAATAAGAAATACCCTGCTGTACTTTTGGTAATAAAAGTATTATGTTATTTAAATTTGTATTTTTTTAATAGTCCATCGGAGGTTGAAAAAAAAACAACCCTCGTATAATTATAACTTTTGCTATTTCTTATAATTTTTAGTTTTAATATCTTTAAAAAAAAACAAATTTAATAACTTCTCGCAACCCAACAAAAATAGGCTCGCAAAGTTCAGGAAACTGTTTTAGAACATTTGTCAGAAAATTAAAATAACTGGAAAATTTCAGTCGAGTCAAATTAAGTTCTGGAAAATTTTTATCTAGATAATGAATTATCTAGAACTTTACTCCAGCATTAATTCACATTAATGTTCTTTGCTAAGAAAAATCTTAAGAAAAGCTGAGTAGTTCTTAAGTTGATGAATTCATATGAGAAAAATCTCATGTATCAACAAATTCTAAATTAAATTCATATTAAATTCATATTAAATACTTCAAAAAGTATATTTTAACCTATAAATTCCATCCTTTTTATATCATAATCAATTGACTCCTAATTTTTATCTCTTGGTTCAATTTCAATATAATCACCACTCGAGATAAAATTGAGTACTGCATTTCAAAAGACAGAAAATTAACATTTCTGCTCAAAAATACACATTGATTCCAAGTGCTCTTCTACTGTTAGTACCTCAAAAAGAAATAAAAGAAAACAGAAAAACATTTACAAACACATTACATTAGTAATAAATTTGAAATCGTTGAAAAATAAATCAGAAACCAGTCGAAAGATGAGTAGACAGTAGACAGACAATTACTCGCCCTGGCGTAGCGACTCTGCTACGGCGTACAGTTTTGAGAAATTCCCTCTACACCGTAACAGAACCGTGAAGCAAAGGCGATTAGCTGGACTTGAGATGCTACGAGATGATTTCATGTGAAGAAAACGGCTCCTTTCTTCAGTTATTCTCACTATAAAATTAAGAAATAAAATTTAATTACATAAGAAACAAGCAAGAAAGACACAAACAAAAGCGTCATTGTAAAAACTTTATATATAAAATACCAACGGACAATTTCCTTGTGAACACAGCACCATATCAAGTATACAAGTCAAAACTCACAGTCGAGTGCTGTCAACTAATAACTAGTTTACCATCAACACCTTGACATGTGTAATTATAACTAAGTGAAATGTTATGACGCTTTCGAAAAGCTTAAATAAATATTTCACAATACCTCCTGGAGTTTGAAATTTTTGGATTTTAATTTTCTTATTTTTTTTTTTTATTTTTTTAATTTTCTTTTAATGTTTCGCTTTGTTGATTTCTTTGTTTATTACGAGATAATTATAAAAGCAAATGGCGGTTAAGCCCCTTTTTATCCTACGATGCGGCCGGTGATAAAACATGGCCAAAAATGGCCAAATAACCGAATCAAAAGAGAGATTAGTTGATGCTCAACTTATTGCCCTTTGGTTTTGACAAATGTATCACCAACAAATCAATTTTCATTTAAAATATGCGGCTGATAGTATAAAAGAAATGAATGGGATTTTCCCAAACATCTTGGACTACTTCATCTTAATAAATTTTCACAAGACTTGCGTTTGTCTTTCAGTGACATGACCGAGCTAAAGATATTACCAGAAAAACCCAGAGGCTGATAGTATCATATTTTTATGACTCATAAACCGATGATAAGTTAATTCGTGCGTTGCAAATCATGGCATTATCAAAAATTCGGTTCATGAAACCTGTGAAACGTTTTGGAAGATTTTTTTAATAATTTAAAAATTTAATTAAAAATTATTATAATTATCATTATTATTTTATAATATATTTTCATAAATGTGTGCAGAATTTTAATTTTAACTTTAATTTTATTTTTTTTTTTAAATATTTCAATCAATCACTAAATAATTATTTTTACGAGTGAAATCAAAATAAAAAAGAGCAAATATTTGACTGACATTTGCAATTGGCCTTATGTCCATTTTGGTTTTTTTTTCGCATTTTTAGGCAATTTAAAAGTAGTTAAAAAAATATAATTTCAGGTAAAGACCAAAGCAATTTTATGCGCACGATGACATGGGCGAAGAAACGAGTTAATTCATGGTTTCTTTCTGTTGTGTTTCCATGTCCTGATTCAATTGCCCATACTCAACCATAGAACAAAAAAAAATTATTACTCAAAACATACCAAAAAATATACTAATAACAACCGAGTTGTAAATCAATTGCAAAAACAAATGACTAATATATTTCAAAACATGAATCATACTTATAGATCACATTTAAAAAAATAAAAATAAAAATAAAAAATATAAACTATTTCGAAATTTGAAATTTTTTTAAATTTTTCAAATTTTTCTAATTCCATCAACCTTTAACTTCAAAAAAATTATCAACTAAAAATATTTTTCCTTCCATAAAAACCAAAATAAAAACCAAAATAAAAATGATGAAACCAACCAACCATTATTGATCCCCCCAATGACTAACACATCATGATTCACACACTCAAATAGACTCAACACCATTCTGCATTATTAATAAACAAAAAATCTTTTTTGGAAAATCCCAAAGATAATTTTCCAAAGATATAGCGATTTTCATCTATGTTACCACATTTACATACGATTCCCATGCACATGGCAAATGCCATTACTTGCGTACGACATGTGAATAACAAATTAGTTTCTCTGTATCGTGTCTTGACTTGATGCAATCAATTGCTCTCCTCGCAACAGCAGCAGCAGCAGCACAGGTGGATCAGCTGAATTAAAGCAGCTCAAGCATCATCGAGTGACAGGAGGAATGAAAAGCCTCGAGTCACTTAATTTTTGCTCGCAAAAATGCCATCGGCGGATTCCACCTTTTCTATCGTTCACGAATTACAATACAAAAACGAGCGTGTCACTCATTGCAATTACACTTAAATTACACCTAATCAAATGGCTGGTTGAGAAAAATCTTTATAATTACCTTGCAAATGATGAGTAAATGTAATGGGCGGTTTGTGCAGTGACTAAGCTGTTATTGATCCACCTTGCAGTCAAGTCAAGTTTCATTCATTACACGAGTCAGAATGGCGCCATAACTCATCTCATATCCATTTCAAATCGCTCTATTCCCTTCAGCATTAATACTGCGGATGATATTTCCCATCATCTGTGCTAAAAACGTGCGAATGTCCTTGAATGGGAACTCCAAACAGGGAAATCCCAGCCGCGTCATCAATTCACTTAAATGACATCATCTCTGCAAATGTGGCCGAATACGGCAACAGCAGAGGGCGGTTAAAATTGGACATCAAAATCGGTTAAATTACGATTTTAACGTTAAATTTCTCTTTGACTTCACTATTTCTGGTATTAAAGTCAAATGTGTGTGTTAAAATGTAATCTAACATAGAAATGAAGTAGAGCTGGAGTTGGAAGCGGGAAGATCGGGTTTGAGTTGGTTAAAAACCGTTACAAACTAGATCATGGTCTAGATTTGAACTTACCTCTTTTTCCAGTGTTTTTCATGTCCTGTGGGAAGCACGATTCGCTTTCACTGTCCTGTTCGAAGGCTGCTCGAAATGTGAAGCTCCAGTGGTGACCGCTTAGCATTTTATTTGCTCGCGCGTGGGGTCCGTCAGCGGGAATTCCGTCGATGAAATCCGGGTGAAGCATGGGCATGGCTGAGGCTGATGCAAGGGGTTTCCCAATTCAAGTTCAAGAATCGCCTATTACCACCAGAGGGAGAGTGGGTTAGAGCAGTGTCGCATTTTAAGTACGTTATTATGTTTAGTCGTATTGATTTTTTTTCTCATCGTAAAATTATCATTGGACTGACATTTATTTTGAAATGTTTTTTCTTTTAAGTGAAATATTATTTGGCCTTGAAAAACGGTTTCGACATTTGTTTTGCACGAAGTACGAATAGATTGCGGACGATCAAAATGGCCGTGGACTCAATAAAACCCGGACTTGTAGTGAACTCATTTAATTCATTGCATTTTTCAACGAATGGAAAAATAAACAACCTTACACACTTTTTGAATTCTATAACCTTTTGACCATATGAAAATTATTTAGAGGTCGGAAAACGATCAACATTTAATCCGGGTGTGGAGAGTTAATTGAATTTCTAATTATTTCTTTGTTTAATAAAATTAATTCTCTTTATTTCAAATGCCAAACGTTATACAAAGAAGAAACTGTAATATTAAACTTAAACTCGGTATCGATCCTCAGCTTGGATTTTTATATGACACATGCAACTGTTCGCAGAATTTCTTGGGTAATCTAAAAGTTCTTTATTGATTTTTTTTCTGGTTTTGCACAAATATGAATCCCACACATTTCCGCGTATGGAGAATGAATGGATACTTTTTAATGTTTACAAAACCATGTGTAATTTGTTTATATTTTTATAACTTTTTATAAAAAAAAATAAATGCGTCATCTATTGAAAAAACTATAATTCTTGAGTTTTATTTTCCACTTGCACGTTGTTTTATTTAAATAGTTTTTCCTATTCAACCCGAAATAAAAAATAAAGAAAAAAGTATGGCTAGTTCCATGACTTGATATATCGCGTGGGTACTTCAACAGACACTGTCTATGTGTATTGCTTGAGGGTAAAAGCTGTCTCATTTATATTCCATCCAACGACATGGATTTTGTCGACGAAATCTCTGCACACTTCTTTTCAATTAAGATTCAAGAGAGAAAAAAGAAAAATGGAAAAAGAAAAATTTAAAACTATAAAAATGTATCACTGCATCCATATTTTTTTATTTCTAATTTCATTACAATTTTTAGCCGAATAAAATTCAAGAGCAAATCTTTTACGAGCACACTTTTCACTTTGATTACATTTGCGTGCTATGTTTCTTGATATTAAGAAGATATAAAGCTAAACGTTGCATGAAACTATATTAAGAAAAATGTTTTAATTCATTTCCTCTTGAAATTAAAGCCTGCATTTACAATCTTGTAACAACCAGTGCTTTGATCATAAAATCAACAAAGATAGAAAAATTAAAGCAATTAAAATCTCGGTCAGAAATGGGAAATATTTGCAACTATGAATAAATAGAGATCAAATCATCAAGTAGCAGAAATCAATAGCAAATCAGTATCAAATTACATCACTCTCTGTTAAATTAAATATGATTTTGAAGCAAATATTGCTGAGATTGAGTGCAAATATAATTTGATTTACAAAGAAATTTTCTTTTTCTTTTCAATTTTGAAGCAAATTAAATTACACGATCAAATTTGAAGTGAATTTCGCAATGTAGGCTACGATATATTTAAAACATGAAAGCAAAAACTTATTTCTTGGAAACCAAAGTGAAACTAATTTATGTTCATAAGAATTACACTATTTATATTTCAAGTTTATTCAAGTACGAATTGTGCAATGTCATGTAAGAAAACTACTTACTACTCTTATATAAAATTAATAAGAATTAATTAGTACAAATCATAAATAAATCTTACATTTAAAGACAACCTATTAAAAAGGGGTCGATCAGCACATGTGTGCAATGAGTCACAGTGTTTTCCTATTTGTCAGAAATAGAATTCAACCGAAACTTTTCACATTGGTTGTAAAATAATTAATTCAATATTCAGTTGGCTATATAAAGCAACAAACAAGTGAATATTTAGTTGCACGTAATCAATCGTTGTTATGTTATGACTCATTGCATTCAAAACACTCATCTTGATCAATAATTTATGCATTAAATTATGATTAATGACTGCCAAGTAAACTATTTATCTTAAACAGAATTATATTAATAAATACAATTTATAATTAAATTAATTATAACTGTAAATATCTAGTTAGTTGAAGCTGCATAGGGGTTTCGCGTGTACCTGTAAGTTGCACCAGCAGGCGTCTTTTCCAAGGTGAAAGGTGCTAAGAAGGGTTAATGATGTTTCCGTGGTAATCCGCAGAGTTCGAAGCCCACAAATGGAAATCGATGATTTATTTGCACCACACAGTATGCCGAAACAAGTTGCATACAACTCTTTTTAACTGCTAACAACTGCTGAACCATAAACTTAAACCTTAAGCACCCAATTCACATTTGCCAAAAGTTGCAATTGAAAATCCTGTTTTATTCTTATCAAAAACTATAAATTGGCCTTTAAAATTTTCTACGCCTTTCACTTTCAAGGTTCATTGGAATACCTTGAAAAATCCCCATATTAAATTACTAAGATTAAAACAAATGATGTTCGTATAAAAATAAGAAAAAAAGTAACAAAAGATGAGCAACTAGTTGATACCCATTAATCAGAATACTCGATGCAAAGCTTCAAATAACAACTTTTACTTCTAATTTGATCATTCATTAAATTGTACCTTTATAGATATAAAGAAGAGAAATAATTATACATATAAAAAATGTTGTGAAATCACAAGTGAGCAGCTGCTTCTGTATTTGGCCCTTGCCATTTTCCCTGAGCAAAATGAGTGTGCACAAAGAGGCATTCACACATAATGGATATGGGCCGAAAGATCACGATTTCTTTGAGCCATTAGTTGAAAATTAGAGGAAAGTATGGCAGGCGAGAAGGCTTAATGGCTTTGCTCTGCTCTTTCCTCTTGGCCCTTTGGCTTTTTATTATTTTTTTCTTGTAAATGAAAGTCAATGATGGCTTTCTTTATTCCCGGCATTAAGATGAAAAAATCTGCTTTCTGGTTAAGTGTAGATGTAAAGGAAAAATTTCCATTTCAAGTTCAATCAAAATTGTACATTATTATGGTAATTTTTATTCATGTAATTATAGACTCCAGTTTAAATATGATTTTTTAATTTTTTTCGGGGGTTTGGTGTATAATGTGTACATGTGGATACAAAGATGAGAATGATAAGGAAGTTTTTGGGGAGTTTAAAAATAGTGGGAACGTAATCTTGCTAATTCGGTCGGATGAAGCATTTAGGTTTTTGTAAAAGGAATGAGTCACTTGACGTTATTGTCGATGACTTGATGCTGCAGTGTTGACTTATCCGAACAGATTTGGGATTTCCAAGGGCATTGCATCGGCATATTCATGGTAAATGCCGCCTAGAAACCCCAAGCTTGTTCAGTTCTCTTTATTTGAAGGTTAACTAATATTTTCAACCAAAATATATTTTTTTTAGTGAAATAAAATTGAGTTTTGTTTAAAATTAAATTCAAAAATTATAAAAATGAATTTTATCACTTTTTTTTTTAATTTTTTTAATCAGGAGAAGATAAAGAGGGTTTTAGCACTTGTAGGTGGGATCATGGATGGCAGGAGAGATCCTGAGAAAGAGGTCATCCATTCACCTATACTTGTTAGCAACCTCATGACCCTCGTGATCTCCAAAGATGGTGTTGATATTCAAGCACTAATTTGCATAGGTTAATACTTGTTAAAAATAGATTAAGAATGCTAATCATTTACCAACCCACTCTGTTTGTTTTAATAAAGTAAATTTAGCAATTTTATAATATAACTTGGGAAGAAATAGATGAAAAATTACATTAATGCTGTGCACTCAGCTGAATTATTCAACGAAAAGTTAAAACCAATTGCACCAATTCTAATTTAATTTCTTTCCTTCTCAAGAAAATGCTAAAAGAAATCGACCAAACCTGCATTTTTATTATTTCATTAAATATAGGTATAAATATTAAATTTGAATGAAAATGAAAAAAAATTGGAGTAAATTATTTTCCTCAAATATTTCCTGTATCATAAATCAAACTTTTAAAAAGCAAAACAAATAAAAACATCATTTTTGAAAAAATTATAATAATAAAGTTAAAATAATGAAAATAAAAAAAATATAAACTTTACTGATTACTGATTTCAAACCACATACTAGACAATTCTAGTCACGCTTTACTGCGAAATTGGACAACCAAAAAAAAAAAATAAAAATAAAAATAAAAAAATATTTTGTCGGTCTAGTCCAAATTACAATACATAATGTCATTTGGCCCTTACTCTAACATCAAATCTTTAAAAAAAAAAAAAGCAGTATCTTGTTGATCCCCAGTTGTTACTATCAATGTAAATTAGGTTAGGTCCTGTAGTTGCAAAAAGATTATAAATAAAAATAAAAATAAAAAAAATAAACGGATATAAACTGCACGAATGACCTTTGGCTTTCTTCCTGTTTGAAGGTTTCTTGCATTCAGCTTGGCATTTTGTCTCAAACAGCAATTTCCAAGACGAAATACAGCTCACCACACTTGGGACTTAGCAGGCCAGTAGACCAGATTGAAGGCAAAGCCCACTGTACCGCTAAGGCCCACGTGTTGGGGGCAACAGGTAAACAAGTTCCATGGCAAATTCAATAATTCTTTACTCGATCTATAGTATTTCCCATTTCCTATTACTTAAATGGCAAAAGTGAAAACTGAAAAAAAATGTAGGAGTAGTTGTAGTTATCTAATTACAATACACAAAATTCTATGACCTTATATTATGTATATATAAAGTATAAAACGATAATGAAGTTACACAACACCTTTTCCTGCAAAGATTTCAAGTCAAATTATTATTATTATTAAAATTCCATTATAAAGAGTGCACGGCAATTAATTTGGTATTCTAATTAGGGGGTTAAGCACCCTAAATTCAACAAAGATGGGTATTGTATGTATCCTAGACTAAAAAAGAGCGAAATTATGAGTTTGAGTGAAACTGCTGCGAGGGGTATTTGATGTTAGGTGTCAGTAGAAGAGTCAAGTCAAATTGCATGTGTGGTTGCAAATAGTTGTGCCCAGTTGAAAATTACATGTATTATGTTGGTTTGTGACAGGTTCCGAGGCGCTATAGCGACACCCTTTAACTTAAAAATATGCAAATCCTTTGAGTTATGAATAACGAACCAGAGTCAATGTGACTTTATTTTTATTATTATTATTTCTTTTCTTTCTTTTTCGAAAAATGTGCGTTTAAAAAATTCTTTAAAGGATTCTGACCTGTAATGCAATTTGTAAACCTTTTCAAGATGTTGTGATACTCAACTACAAGATGGGGTTAGGGATTGAAATCTAGAGAATCTTCAACTATTATCTTAAAAACGCCGAAGACCAAAGGGAAATATTAACGTGACTAGAATAAATATTCTGTTTACCTTACAGCTGACAAATCCTCTTGAAAATCAAGCTTAAAAGGGCGCTCACAATAGATCAAGAGATTATCATGCTAAATAATTTTCAAATTTACAAGTGCAAAAATAGCACCTAATTTAAAGCCAAATTTTATATAATAATAATAATAATATAGATTAAAAATATGTAGAATTGTAATTTACAGATAATTTTTAGACTGGAGACACTAAATGATGATCTCAAAAGAGGAAGTTTTGTTTGTTTATAAGATTTAATAGCAGATTTAGAGTCTCTACGCCCCCTAAAGAATTTTTCTATTTATTGCCCTTAATGGGAATATATTAAAGCATTATCGAGTTAGAATTTCATACCTAATATGATCACTATGAGTAATTGACACTTGGGAGTGTTGGAGCAACAGTTTGATCACTCCCAGTAAATTCGGTGTAGCAAAACCTCGCTGTAAGGCCGAGATACTTTCCGGGAAAACTATCTGTAAAGCAGAATGCCGTATAGCGATTCATTTACTTCGGTACAAATCCATATAAATTCCACTGGATTGATGGAAATTTCACGTCTAAAATTCAATTTATTCCTTAAATATGTATTATTTTTCTCAATGTGTTAAACTTCTTAATAAAAAATAAGTCCCAAAAGACCGTTATAGCAAAAAGGCGTATAAAAGAATAGTCATCTAACAAGATGTTTGTGAATTTAAAAAAATATTGTGTGTAGTCATCTATTGTAATTTTATATAAAAACTCGAGTGGCATTTGGAACAAAGAAAAAGTGATTTGAATGGAACTTAGGTAAGAGTCGTGTTACTAAAGCACCATAACTAATTCATACATTTCTCAATTGGTTATAATATGCCACGTGTGCACATGTTGTCAATATATTGGTTGTCAATATATTGGACCTAATCTGAAAGCCGAAAAAAGAAGAACATTTAAACTTTGTAAACATTATCTTCTTTTTTCATCTATCAAAATATTAAAATACAATTAAAAAACATTACCCAAAGAAATTTCAACTTAGCCACACCTCATCGCAATAGGTGGTGAGTTGAAAAGAAAAGATGATGTTAGCAAGAAATAAAAATAAATGCCAACTCATCAACCAAATAGACTACTTAGAATGCTGTATAATGACTCTGATGGCTTAATCATTCGAAAAGTCTAATGAAGTTGCTCTATAAAATAGTTAATAGCTTCCACTTACCACAAGATGTCAAAAAGATAAGCAAAACACTCTGACGATGCCCAAACACAAAATTTGCCAGAAGAGCCCACTTACATTATATGTCAGAATTGAGTAAGGGAAATGGCCTCGCCAATCAATGAGGCCGACAAGAGAGTGAGGGAGATGTTTAGCTTGGCAATGATTTATCACGTGGTGTTGTGTCAGTAAAGGCACAGGTGTGTGCAACAGGTGAGAGATCACGACCCCGTTCCACGTGAGATTTCAACGTCTCCACTTGGTTTCTCACTACGGGTATAATCACGATGGGGTAATTAATTCACTAAACAAGACAAAATTAGGCTAACCTTATATAGTCGTGTTATAATTATAATTATTTTTCTCGTTTGCATTCGTTTGGATTTTTAATTTCGTTATTTCCCCTCCCCCTCCCGTTCCTTTTTTAAAGGTTTCGTATCAGTTTTCAGTGCTAACAGCATGTACCATAAAAAATTACAGGCCTGTGGCACTGTTCAAGCGTTGAAGTTTTATGTCTTCCTCTTTTTTTTCAAACTGCCATGTTGAAAGAAGCTACATGTTGGTAAAGAGATGCATGATTGCCCTTAAACACCTCTTGCTAACCAAGAGAAATAGAGGTACAATTTGGAGTCATTTTCAGTGTCACGCCCTATTGAATACTGACAATCTTGGCAAATCTTTACAACACAACTTCCGGTCATTTATCTCAAACTCGTTGGCCAATTCAGGGTTGGGGAGGTTAAAGGTTGTCCATCATTCATAAAGAAACAAACATTCTTTCTTCGTCTTCGGAGCTGTCACGCAGACGACTTTCGTTGTGGAGTTAAAGGTCACTTGCGTAAACATTTGTTATCTTCCTACCTAGATTAAGATAGGCTTAATATTTAATAAACGTGTTGGATTGCACTTTTTTTAAGTATCTTTTTTATTTTTATGTTTTTGTGTGAATAATTAGAGTGTGGGTGGACGACTCAAATGCCAAGGAGGAGGTGTAGTAAATGTAAGTGATATGAGAAACTTCCGTCCACTCTTAGGTCAGAGTTGAATTAAGCATGAAAATAAAAATGAAGTTGCATTGATTCCAACTTATAATCATGTCTGAATTCATCGTGTGAGGTAGGAAATTGAAAAGTTGAAGATCCCGAAGAGAAAAAGGAAGAGAAGTGAAGCAAAATCACGGTAAAAAATATTTCTTTAGCGTCCAATTTAAGCTTAAAAATATGTGCTTGGTTTGATCTAATTATTTCGAATTATCTCTGTTGCAAAATCTTGTGAAATTATCATATTTTGTACTAAGAGCATTGTGTGCATGTTTTTTAATTAATACTCCAAATTAAATCAGCCGTTAATTAGTGCAAAAAAATTTAATGTCACTGCAAAAAAGTAGCTGACATCAATTTCCGGTATTATAATTATAATCCATTTATTGTAACCGTAACAATTTGGCTTAAATGATGAAAATTGCACGATAAAGACAAAATTAAGATGCCAAACAGCGGAAAATACAAATAAAAGCATAACCTGCAATTTGATAAGGTGCTCGTTGTGTGATTGCGACTCAACTCGGGTTTAGATGTATATTCACGAACCCCCCGAAGCACGAAAAGGTCATAATTTGAAGAAACTCTCGTCAACCCGAGATTGTGCAGGAAAGCTAGCTGTGGGCATTTATCATCGTTTAGGGAAAGTTTTCATTTATTGATCAAAGAACTCAGCGGGAGTTATTTTCTCCTTCTATTTGTACTGGTCAAATTATTCGGAAACTGACAATCAAGATTAACTCGTTTAACTCTACAAGCTCGAAACGAATGATTATAATGTAAATTCGAAGTAAAAAGATTATAATTTGAAAAAAATTTGACATTTGTCATTTAACTGCTATAATTAGAAAATAGAAACTCCAGAGGCGTATCATTTGCATGACAATAATTAAACCTCTGGTTGCATGTTTTGCTGGATGCCTGTCTTAATAATTTTTTAAACTTTCTTTTAAAAAATCCCCTGCTGTTAGTGACAGCAAACACGCATTTCGCAACCCAAATCTTACTCAATTTAATTTAAACTATTTAGAATAATTGACCAAATCGCACAATTTGAAAAATACCAAAATATATTTATCAAAGATAACAACGGAAAAAAATTTTTTTCAACATTTATTTTTCACCTGTAAAATTTTTGTTGAATACCACATGTCCCTGTGTTATGTGCAGGAGGATGTCTCATGTCTAGGAGTGACAAATAACGCTTTCATCACGTGTTTCCTGTTATTCCCCTTAGAGAAAAAGAGATTGGTGGTGAAGAAAAAGCACAGTCGTTGAACACTAGACAGTTTTTTGTGTATTCTCTCTCTTTTTTTCTTCTTTTAAACCTGAAATTCCGACCTAAAGTTTCTTGCATAAACTCAAAACCTAATTACGATAAGTGGTTTGGTTTAGTTGGAAAGGAAAAGGAAAGTGTCATCAACTGCTTCTACTTTTTTCACTACTTGTTGAGGGCATCTCGGTCAAATGAATTTTTTTCTCCTTTTCAATTTTCAAATCAAATAACATCTAGATAAATATTTATCAACTTAAAACACTAATAATAACAGGATTTTCTTCCAAGAAATCACTTTGAGTGCTTGTTTTCACACATTTCCGTAAAACATAAGAAAACTGGTTTAAAAAAATACACGAAAATCTCATTTAACCTGTAATTAATACCACTTAAATCATTTATCTAATAGGTAATAACATAAGTCCTAATTCCAAATTAAAAAAAGTGTCAAAGAAAGTCGTAACTATTCGGTGTCTTTTAGAGCCCGCATCTCTGAATTAGGTGTTAACGACTTTGCACCGCGGAATTGTCACTTAACTCGATTCGTTGTGCCGGCATTCGGCTACTCATAAACACAGAAAGGATGAAAATTGTCGGTTGTGTTTGATCAAAGGCCAGTTTTTCCACTGTCCCCTTTTGGCCCTATCACCTTCTGCAGTATTTAACCATGACACCCCTCCATGCAAATGACTTAATTGCGTGAAAAACTTTTCAATGGGTTGCCCAGGGGTTCTGACATTTTAATATTTATGAACAAAACTCCACCAGACATGGCCAATTTTCGCCTTACAAAGCGCACATTGCCTTCTTAATGTACCGTGGTACGGATGTGGTGTAATATTTTTTATACTTCTTTATTTTAATCCAAGTTTACTCAACTTTATCAGAAAAAACATCTTTTTTATAATATACTTGTCTTAATTCCTTAAATTAGGCATGGAAAGTGATTATAAGTTGATATTAAGCTAAAATAAAAATTAAAAAAAAAATTCTAATTATATAAACTTTAAATTCCATGTGTCACTTCCTGTAATCATGGGAAAGTGCGATTGGTGTTGCGTTTATAGGTTGACTTTTTGCTGATTGGTGACCGGAGACATTTGCTCATCTCTCACGATGTGCAGTGAAGCTCACCAATTGCACGTCTGTGCACGGCCAAATAGGTTTATTCACCCCCTTTGATCACCGCCTTTTAACACAAACTTTTAAAAATAACTTGAAAAATATTCATCTAAAACATAACTTATTTATGAGGTGTTAGCAAACTACTTAGTAATTAATTTTAATATAACATCATTTTTCTTTTAAGGCATTGAATAAATGTCGAGGAAAAATATAAATAAAGATTGTCTTGTTTTTTCCTTTTTAATTAATCAAAAATTAAAATATATAAAAAAAAATAAGTAAATTGCGGCTATCAGGTCGTCAACAAAGATACAAGAAGGAAGATATAACCAATTTAGCTTCCTTCTTCCTCAAATAGCTATTTCGGACATGTTGTTTTTACTAATATTTTTAATATAAATGCGTGAGAAAAGCATTCAACCTAATTATCAAGCAAAGAAATATTTTTAAATTTATTGTAAAAAATTCTTTGCTATGGAAATTATGCTCTTAAAACTCCATTCAATTTTTTTTTTAGATTCTACTATATACCTCATGCAAGCTGTTGTTTTAGACTGACTTTAAGAGTGATTAACCTCAACTTTTACAAGCATTTAGTAGAAAAACTATCCATTAAGTGCTTACTTAGCTTTGATTTACAACATGTTGTAAAATGGAGTGTCAGATAGCACCCCACTGTTGCTTGTAATCAAATTTTAACTTAAAAACTAATTCTTAGTTGAAAAAAAAACATGGATGATTACATCAGAATTTGTTTTAATGCTCACAGATATATCTAACATAGCAAAGGGTAAATATGGTGGGAAAGATAAGATGTGAAACCAAGCGGAAGATGTGAGGGATCAGCCCATTCGAATAACAATAAGAAAAAAAGAAAAAAAATTAAAATTAAGGTGGATACAATCGCCCACTTAACTTTTGATTAATACTTGGAAAAAAAATTTTATCACCTCAATTTATCCAAATACATTCTCACAAACACCCCATTCCATTAAAAAAATAATAAATAAATAATAAGAAGAAGAAAAAAAATCACTTTAATCAAAGTGTGGGCAAGGAAGGTAAAAATGTGAGCAAAAAATTGCTTATATCAAGGTACCTTCAATAGGCAACAATCCAAGCTTGTCAAGATTTATGGTTAAAAGTAAGAAGAGCATGATTTATAGTCGATTGGATGCATATCTGCAATTATCTCTCAGCATTACAAACGACAAAATCATAGCTCATAAATTAAGCGCTTTCCGCAAAGCAAAAGGGGTACATACTGGGACCTTTGCGTTAATTAGACTCATCGAAAAGAGGAGAAGGAAAAGAAAGAAAATTACTCTACTCTTAATGCCAGGAGAAAAGTATGTGTCTTTACCTGCCCGCCAACGCAAAACTTAGTGACACGGCGCATTGCAAATTGGTCGTGAGTTTCTCACCTCGGCTACAATTTATGTTCATTATTGCTTCACGCTGTTCTCTTGTTAGGTCAGACAAAGAGAGAAAAACTAGAGAAAAAAAACAGGAGAAATATGGTTTAAAAAAGAGGTTAAAATTGTAAAATAAATTTGTTTTACATTTTTTTGCAAGAAAATGTGCTAATTTTATTAATTTTATTAATATTATTTTGTATTAACAAAACTGTGTATATAAATTTAAAATATAAGAAAAAATATAAAAAAGGTAAATGTAGAGAAAATTTGTTGTCTTTGCCATCATAATTAGGATTTAATTGAAGTTGGATGCGTGAAAAGAAGAGATGTTAAGAAAGATTAGATTTAAAAAAAGAGAGAGCTAAGTAAACGGGTTTATCTCATCACATTTAGAAAATCATTTCTCACAAGTGACAAAATGTAATTTCAACACAAATTTCTCTACCAAATTCTATTTCCCATTACTAGCTCAATCAAATAATTAAATTACATTAATTTCTAATTAAAATCCACACTAACGAGTTTTTTGCTCTTGTAAAAATATCATCACTTTCCATCTAAGGTTTAATTCTTAATGCAAGCTTACTTCATCATTCCACCCAACTGCGCGAATCTCAAGAATGAGATTACATATCCAACAGTAGTCAGATATACAATATCAACATACGTGTACCTTTTGCTTCTTCCCTTCTTTCCCCAATTCAAACAACGTAACCTGTGGTTTTCTTCTTGTCTCATAATTTACCGCTGATGAATTTACCAAGTCGTAAAGCGCCACAGAGCCTCCTCACTACTGGCCCTATGCCCAAAGCAACTAAAGGGCACCACGCGCCTCCATTTAGCAATCAAAAGTGCATCATCATTTCCATTTTTTTTAATCTTTGAAAATAAAAAGCGCACGCAATTTTTAACTCTAAAAAACATTACTTTGATAACTATTAAGTAAATCTGTAAATAATTTTTATAACAACTTAATGATTGCAGTTTACTGATCCGACAATTTTGCCTAATTACAAGAGAACTTTTTGTGATATAAGTATGTATATGTATATTTGTCTCATTCATCATTTCAAATGCTTTAATTAGTTTTTAATCTTCGTTTACTCCACAACGAGAGTTGAAATACACCTCTTCCAATACAAGTGCGTGGTAGCAAAGACCGGCCCATCTGGTTTCTAAATATGCATCCTTGAATGACCTGGCCAAGAGGGTGCCTCGACCTGAAACCTTTTTAAAACTGACCCATCCCATCGGTGAAAAATTTGCATTATCCATAAAACTAACATTAACTTTTTCACTTTTACCTCATTAAACATAGGATACAATTTGACACTTATTACCAACTATAAATTACTGAAAATCATCAACTCCAAGCTATATAATTGTCTAACGTAACCTTTATATTTGCATTCACAAGTGTAATACAAATGCCTCGGGTAAATCAATGTCCGAAACCTCGTTTTCTTTGACATGACAGGAAGATTACATCAAACAGAAACAAAAATAAAAAAAAATCCAACCTAAAAATAAGGTTGTCTATAAAATAAAATTATTTAAAGTATTCATCTAACCCTTACCGTATTCAACTTGTTATCACCCACATTATCCATCATTATCACACATAATTAAATAAAAAAACATCTAATTTACATTTTAAATATTCAAACACACTTCCCATCAACATCAAACACCATGCAGCTGGTAATTACCTCTAAACCATACCGTATAAACACACAAAAACCAGTAACAACTTAACGTGATGGCTAACACAGAAGCAGGGATTAAACTAGAAGCAATTCATTTACCTTAACCATCAAGATTCCATGTGACTGCAAAAATGATCAGTTAATCCGTAAAAACTCATCATCAAACATCAAAACTAATCCAATCAAAGCAATCAGTGAATCTGAGAATCTGCTTGAATCTCAGCTAGGCCCCGAAGTCAAGTCGAGTGTCCGGTATTGAGTCAAGTGTCAGCGGGTGATGTGCACTTCTCATTGATTCGTTTACCTTTGGATCGATTTCCCGTTGCACCTGTGGACCGGCATGCAGCACAAATGGCTCTCTCAGCCACAGCCCTGACCTTGACTTCACTCGATGCCTTCGGTTGATGGCGAATAGTAGTCGTTGGACAAGCAAACTCAGGGTGGCGCTGCTTTCTTACCAACCAACCCGAACACACATGTTTTGATCCCGCGGGCAATAACGTACGAGTCGCCGACCTAAAAACAGTGGCGCTACTTTCGACAGCCTTTTGCAATGAGAATATTTTTATGATTTGTATATTACAAATCTAGTTGTGTACTGTATTACACTCTCATCACGTAGTGATCATTTATTAAAACAATCGCACGTGAATGATGATGATGTCGCAAGTGGCTTTTTTTTAAAGGAAATGAGGAATGTTTAAATGATCAATTGATGTTTGGGGAATGTGAGAAATAATAATAATAATTGAAATAAATAGGTAAAAATAAGTTATCTTAGTTGATTCACATTTGGGTAATAAAAAGGTTTTAGTAGGCCATTTATAAAAACGTGTGTTGAATTATAAAAGATGCAACTCCTATTTTTTTTCCTTTTCTTTTCATATTTAAATTGGTGGTTTTAAACTAACATGAAAATAGAACCATATTGGGATAAGAATAATTATATATTTTCAATAATATTCTATTTTCTTTAAAGGGAAATGTGTTTAAATATGTTAATGTACAGTATAATATAATTTTAATAAAAAATTAATTTTAAAAGTATGTTTATTAATGTTAAATTACCTTATTAATTAATTGTTTAGAGTCTGTCTAATTATGAAAGAACCTACAGGGCTAAAATGGATTTTTGCATTTGGTCTGCAAGAATTTTTATTAAATGGAAGGAGTTTGATAAATTATTATGCTATATATATTTATAACTATAAAAAATAGTCTTTTTTATACGCTAATGTATGCTAATTGCAATTCCTAATTGCTTACCATATTAAACTAATCATTAAAACACAAAAAAGTTGTTAAATAACACCTAATTAATGTGGTCATCTGAGAAAACTGTGAAATCCAGCTCGAAATTAACAGCTTTTTATTTAAATCAGACAACATTTAGCTCATGTACGAACTCAGTGAGTTGTAATTAGAAATGATATTGCTTTTATGTTGTAATTCTGTTATTAGAATCAATTCGAGTATAACGTATTGCATCTGAACACTAAAAAAGTTACTACTTGAACCCTTTTTCATTTCACTAACAGATAAAAAAGCCTGAACTTTTAGAATAAATTAAAATTACACTGATTCTGTACTATACCATTTAAATTACCTTCCATTTTCTAATTATAAATTCACACACACAAAATATCCTCTTAATCATCTCTAAGCATTCTTCTAATTGCATCATCTTTACATATAATATTTAATTCAAATGAATTAGACTTCTGATTGATCGCTGACTGTATCAATCATAACTAAATTCAAAAAACATGTAATAAAATAAAATTAAAATAAAATAAAGCAGCTAAATTTAAATTGTCTTATTAATAAATTAATTATTTGTTTGATATCTGTCAATTGATCACTGGAACCCACCGGGCTAAAAATGTGATTTTAGCAGGGGGTCTTTGAAAAAGTTTTTACAATTTTTTTCTTTTTAAATCTAAGGACGTTGATAAATTGTATGATGAATGTATTCCTAAATCACCGCATTTAAATCTAACAATAAGGAAGTAGTATTTTTTTCCCATAAGATAAAATATGCTAATTGAAAATATCTAATTGTTTATAAAACTAATGAAGAGTTCCACTTATTTTACAACCACCAATATATTAAACCAAAAATATTTCCCTAATCTCACTGCTCTTTGATTAAAAAGAAAAACCGCCAACGCTTTAAATCAAACGTGTGAAATGGTAAGTAGTTGCAAAACACTAAAACTGACGCCTGCAGGTGTGATAATTTACAATTGAATGAATTTACAAACTCCCCCAACCCTTTATAACAACAACAAAAAATAAAAAAAGAAAAATAAATCCTCACAATCAGATATTACATTTAAATCTGAAAAGAGAAAAAAAACTAACAAATTTACCTATAACCACAAATCAATTTACATTCCACCTCGACATTTCTCTCTCACTAGGGTGCATTGCCACTTGCCAAGTGGGTGTGGGACTTTCACTATTTACCCCTGTGGTCCAGGGTGTGGGGCGGCCAGCGGCATCTCCTATCGTCCATTTCTCTCTTCTCCCAGGGCCCTGTGAGGGCTTGCGAATTGCACAACCGCCTACACGAACTCCCAGCGCGTGATTCGGCCTTATTAAATCACGCGACTTTGAATTATCGCCTCTTGTTTTCTGATTAAGGGAATGCTGGGCTGAGGGGTGGTCAGGGAATTGGGAGATGAGATGGTTTTAAAAAAAATATTTGAAAAAATTAAATGAAAAAAAAAAACCGCCCAAATTTTCTTTTTTGAATTTAAATTGGCGTATTTTCAATCCTTTCTAATACCATTAACCATCATCAAGGAAGGTCTGAGAGCGAGCATTAGACGAAACGGAAAAAAAATGGCGCTTTAAAATGATTAAAGATGGTGAGGTGGAGTTCAAGAGACTTCTTCAATTTGTGAAAGGGAAGGATTATAAATGTAGGTTTAACCCACAAGCATTTCGTTGGTGGTCCCAAATGACAAGTGTAAATTAGGGTCGGTAATTTTCATCTGCAAAGTTCAAATACAGAAGCTGAATTCAGTGTGTTTTGCTGCAAAGTAAAGAGGAAGTTGGCCACCCTAGTGCGGGTGGGAGTGCGCATATCTTTACGCCTCGAGCTATCCGACCGACCGGGAGTTGCTCCCGGAACGGGCGGGTAAAAAGATGTGCATGTCTAGTCTTCTTTGTAAAGACTACCGCAATGAAGAGAAAGAAGGAAGGTGTCTTGTGATCCTCCTCCTTCCATTTATATGTAGAAGAATGCGACCAGAGGAGGGGATGGTGTGCAGCATGTCAAGTCAATGTTGTGTTTAAATATGAAACAAAAAAATGGAAATAAATTTTGAAAAAAAGAGTAGAAATGTTTGTTTGTTTGATAGATAAAAATTGAAGGCATTTTTCAATGTTTTTCATGCGACAGTGCTAATTAAGTGGTTTTGTGGTTAATAAACCTGTTATTTTCTAGCTGAAAAATGTCATGACTGTGGCCTTTTTAAGATGAAATGATGTCAAAAGTGAAAAATAAAAAAATGCATGTAAAAAGAAAATATCCTGCTGTTCGTTGCAGCAGTTATTTGCTTCGTAACGCTATCCACTTAACATTGAAACCTTCGTCAAACAGCTCATTAAATGTAACAACGTGATAATGTGTTATTCTATATCGAAAACAAATACAATGACACGATATATATAAAATAAAATATATATAAAATGTTAATTATTATTATTATTATTATTATTATTATTATTATTATACTACACACGAAATTTTCGAGATTTTTTGCTCATAAAATAAGTCCAGGATATACCTTTAAACCTGAAACTAATTAATTTCATATAAAATTCACGTCTGTCTGGCACGATAGACGATACTATGTAAATTCCCACCTAATTATCACAAACGTATTTAAATAAATTATAAAGACTAGTATCAGATTACGATACGCTCATTTGTATTGATCAACTTTACCGTAAATATATGAAAAAACATTAGAAAGTTAATTTTTAATAGAAAGGTGTTGTTGTGTAAAGATCAGAATCAAATGGCAAAATGTCCATCAATGTCTATTAACTTTTACTTAATCTAATTGAAAATCTTTTGACAGTAATAATTTGCCAGTTCAGTTAAGGTCAGTGAAAAGCATTTCCTAAATGAAGATGTCAATCTTCTGCCCTTTTCCTAACTTGTTTTCCACTAGCCAAAGGAAAAAAAACAACCTCGGATGTTCACTTGACTCAACTTTTTTCGTGAGCAACAGATTAAAACGCAATACGATATTTAAAAATATAAAATACGAACAGACGATGTCAAATTTGTTAACCCAATTCAATTCACCTGAAAAAATACTTCAATTCACATCAATTTACTAGCATATTTTTACTAACCTCATTTGACCGGGAAAATTTCAAATTTAACTAATTTTTTTCCATTTAAATCCTTAACTAGTCATTCTTAAATTATGACTATTTTTTCACATGTGTGAGAAGTAGAATAAAATATCTATACATATATAGATTTTACCAACATTTCGAATTCAGAGCGTGCAAAAGGCTCTTGTTTATGATGAAATAAATTAGGTCCTTAAGTCACATGCCCCATGCCATGCCGTTTCTTTACTATTTAAAATCTGCATGCACGAGAGTACATTGTACTTGTTTGCCTTTGCAACAAAACTCAAATCTTTTTTAAATAAAAAAGAAGTTTGAAAACACCAAAGGACCTCACAATTTTTCTCCTCCTATAAGAAATATATAAGGAAATATCAGGAAATGAAATAAAAATAACCCGGGAGAATACATTAATGTATCGCCGTATTGGGAGGAATAAGTATGTATTAAAGTTCACAATTTCTATAGAAGTCTGTTGTTACAACTCCCATGCTTGGTCAACTAATATTTTTCCACCATATCTCCACATCTCAACCTTATTCAAGGATCCATTAAACCCGGATTCAATTATGGATCACCTTTTGTGACTGTGCATAATTAGAAAAGGAAGTCTCTTATTCATTTGTTGAAACAACTTTTCCTTTTTGTTAAATTTAAATCAAAGTTTTAACATATATAATACTACTAATTTGCTGACCTTTGAATGAGACTTACATTTGTAAACACAAATTTTAGACAGTAGTAATCATTTTAATCACACGCTTTAACATTTAAGTTGAAATAAGGAATGAGATTTGAAATAATATTTATGTGGCAGCACAAATGTATGTAAATTTATCAAAGGGTCAACAAATTTGGGTTTATGGTTTCTAGGGGTGAAACTTAGAATTCTAGTACAACTAAACACGTAATAAAAAGAAAAGTAAGTTGTTTCCATTTCTACATTTCACTGTACCAATGAACTTTTGATACCCGCCATTTGCAACTGTCAAGAGAAGAAAATTCCATATTATTTAAAGCGCCAAATAAAATTATTTTAAGTATTTAATCTGTGTATAAAATAGTAGTTAAACTTGGATATAAATTTGAAAAAATTTGAAATAAATGTGAAATAAATTCTAATTTTAATCCCCATAAAACGAAACAAATGGTTTGACTAGACCTCGAAAGAAACACATAAGAGGAGATAAGATTATTGCCAAGAAGGAAGTCCCTACAAGCTGACAAGATCATTACACGAGCGAACTGGGGTTGATTAGAGGAACCACCCAGACACCTGCTGAGCTAAGAATTTTTCTGTGGTGGGACTTGGTGGGGGAGTCACGCCAAAGAATCGCTAACTCCGATGGTTAGAGAGATAAAAGTGAGCGCGAAAAGTTCATAAAATGAAGACACGAGATTGCTCAGCTGTCTACATCCAGCTTAAGATAAGAGCTCGACAGTGTTAAACTTATACTTGCTTTGTGAATCGAATTCCAATCACGCACCAAATAAAACAAAGACCAGTAACCGGTAATAAGTTTCAACTTCAATTAAGCAATTTCATTTCAAATACATTGAAAACTATAAAAGTAACAAGTAAATAAAAAAGAAAAAATATAATTGCAAGATATAAATTTTCGCGTACAAAGCTTGCTCCATAACTCAAAACTGGCTTGCAAAATAAGAAGCTGAAAAAAATTGAAAAAAATAAACAAACTAAGCTATTACCAATCACACGCCTTTCTCTGGTTATAGCGCACCAAAATACACTTAAGAAAAAAATATAATAAAATAAAAATGAATTTAACCTGAATACAAGTTGCAATAGATTGTATATTGTGTGGGAACGTAAGTCGATCTTCAGCAGACTACCTGCAGAGAGAGAGCAAATGCGCCTCCCTAGTGAGTTTAAATGTGTTGTCAGTATAAAGAAAAGCATTAAGAGCAAAGCTTATTGCTAGTTGCCGGAAGAAAATGATCATTTTATTGGCTCTTGGCCGAATGCATGTAACAGACAGCAGATGGAATGCTATCTTAATTCAATGGTAAATAATTTAGATGTGTAAAGTGACAGGATTTTCATAATCCCAACTTTATATTCAGTCAGGGCTATTTATTTTTTCTTGTTGTAAATGTTTTTAAGATTAATCAGTAGATTCATCACATAACCAAAAATGCAATTACTTATTAAATTAAATAGCCCACTTTGCTTTAAAAAAAAAGGTAAACAAAAAATATAGATTCACTATCACAACAATTTCCTTAACCGGAAACTATGTGGTCATTTAATTAAAAAAAAACATGTAATTTATTTCATATATATGTACATAAGACACATTAATTTATTGATTTTTTAAAGATTTATACCTTTGTTTTTTTATATCTAATTAATGTGTGTATATTATACAATTCCAAAGTTGATGCAATGTTTAGGTTTTGAAAAAAGTTCCAAACTTGAAAAAAGTTTCAGTTGTATCAAAATAATTTTTAAAAAAATGAAAATTTCTTGTATATACATTGAGACAGAATATAAAGCCTTTCCCCCCTAATTACTGCTGTCATGTATGGCTTAAATGGCGCGTAGTGTTTTGCTTAGCTACCACTTTTTTCCCCTGCCCATTCCTTTGAATTTTTTCTAAATAAAAGACAAGTGAAGCGTAAATTGTATCGAGTGCGTGGGTGGTCAACGATTCTTCGCATTGTAAAACATGTATTAGATAATTTCCACCTACCAAATATAGAGTTTGTGCATCGCTTTTTAATGAACAAAATTTGCACCGACCACCGCCCTTGTTTAATTTTCCCACTCATTAGTTTTATGACCAAGAGTATTTACACTTTTAGGTGGTCCCGAGAAATAAGGCAATTCTGTTTGCACCTGTTTCTGAATGCTCACTTTTGTTCTGTTCAGGTGCATTAAAAATTGGCCTGCAGCTAAGAAGCCAGTTGCTCTCGATGTCCCCGCCATCAGAGATGTGTGACAGGATAATGATGTTAACCAATAATTTCTTCAAGGTCGATTCAGCTTCTTGTTATCCTTGATTTGTTTACATTGCAAATTAATTGCAAGCTTTAAATTATTTCTACATGTGTAAAGTCTGTTCATACACGTGCCATTCGCAACATTCTTGGCATTCTCCCACTAAATTCTATCCTTCAAGTACCAAATATTCACAAGGTTAGTGTAGTAATTTGCACATTTTTATTGTAATTTTCTCTTTTTTAAAGTTTTAAAAAAAAATTTTTAATTTACACTTTGATAAATTTTATATTAAATAAAAATAAAAAAATGCTAAATTACTAAAACTAATTTCAAGCTCAATCATCTTGGTTTCGGATCCTCAATTTTACACTTAATTAACGTCGGCTTGATAAGTTCAAAGACTAACGCAATTTTTTCATTTTTCCCTCCCTTTCAACTTCCTATTAGCAAAGTGTAGAGCTACCGAAAAACTGTCAAAAAGAGGCGTTTAGATTTAATATCTTATCACAAGTCATATTTTTAATGAATACAAGAAGAAAAATTAATAAGCACACATTTTGATATAAAAAAGATTCATCAACAGCCTAATCAGTCACTCAATTCCTGCACGAAAATAAACTTGATCCATTCGACGTAGCTATCTTTTTTTATAACCATTCATTCACCCACCTCCTCATACAACTTTAATTAAATTAAAATACACCTATGCATTTAAGCAAAGCCAATAATTAACGCGAGCAAATTCAAGGCAAAACAAATGTAAACTCGAATGACCCAAACCAATACATCTGATTTCCTATCTAATTTTTTTTTAAATATTTTTTGTGTAAATTATGCATATTATTAGTTGTAAGTATTCACTTCAGGGTTATTTGCCTATAGATGGCGAATGGGTGGAGTTCATCTCCATCAATATTTGACACCTACAGTTGACAACATGTGAATTAATTATTCTTCCTTCAGGTTGCGAATTTACCTAAACTATTTGCTAACATAATATTAAACCTTCTTAAACACGCATTCATCTTTTCATTTTTTGCTTCTTTGCATACGAACATTTAATCGATACATTTCTAAAAAAAATTATTTTTAGAAATTTTTAAAGTATAAATTGAAAGAAAGAAAATGTGATAAAAAGTGTTTTGCGTGTCTTTGCTTCAGGTTTAGGTAAGTATATTAAGAAAAAAAAGCGACAAGTTTAGTGGAGTGCATAAACTCATGCCAAGGAACTTTGTCTAAGTGAATGACAAGTTTGAAATTCAAAAATAGCGTTAAGAAATGAATGGTATTAGCAATTGTTGCAAATGATGCTAGACGGGTTGTCAAGTGTAATCAAAACATAATTAAAATACCAAAAACTTTTACATTAGAAATACTTTTAGAAAAAAAAATCAAAATAAAAACAAATTGCCTTCAAGCTGAATGTAGAATATCATTACCACAATCCTCTACAACAATAATTAAACAAAATAAACCCATTCTTTCGACATTGTATATAATCAAAAGGCGTTGACTGAAATAGCACAGTTGAAAAAAGAAAACAAAAAAATTGATATATTTTCACTACCTGTCAAAATATATCAATATAATGCCCAGATGAATATTTTTTCATATATATATTGTGCAGATAAATTGTCTTATCTAAATCTGATTAAAAAAGAAAAAATGGTTCATTTGTTTGAACTTTTCGAGCGACATCTTTGTTTTGAGATCTCAATTTGTTTGAAGGGCTTCTTGTTAACTCGTGAAATGATTTCTTCAGAAAGAAGCAATGTTTATTGCTGACTTCCCACTAGAAATTTCATCAGACAGTCGTAATTCAGCAGCTTCACGCTCTTCTATTAGCTCCCACTACTCGTCTTGCAATTGAACTCGTTCAAATCGACCACACCTAGCTTTGTTTAGAAAATAAAAAGAGCAAATAAAAATCAAGTTAAAAGAAATACACATTACAATTGCTGTACTGGTTGTGCAAGTGTAAAATGGTGTTTCCATTAGCGCCAATGACAATAACTCTAGAAAAAACAACAGTTTATATATAGAAGATAGTTTAAATTCATGCCAACCTGTTTTTACATCGAATTAAGGCTTAAAGGAAAAATAATTATGCAAAAATAAACATGCACTTAATAATGATTACTTAGCATAAAATTTTACTAAGTATATGTAATTACACTGCAACAACAACAAGTAACAAAAAACTGTTTTGTACCTAATGATAAACTGTTTTTCAAAATGTTAGGGTGTTCCTGGAAGTACTCTTTGAATTTATTACCCTATTTTTCTAAAACAGCACTCAGATTAACCAGAACAAGAGATTATTTTATTTTATTTTATATTGTTCCTGAAGTCGGTTGCATACATAAATTACTTGAAACTTTTCTGAGATTGTTTTGTAATGGAGTACCACTAGCATCCATATAAAATTGCTTAATAGTCTTAAGCAAGAGGCCCTTCAACATCCCTTAATAACAGTAAGAGAATAAATATGAATCTGATTACAATTACATACCACACTACAATTACATCCAGAAAATATGATGTATAATCAGATTCCTCTGATATAGAACCACATTACCCATTTTTGTCCACAAAAGAGAGAGGGAGATCGAAGATGTAGTTTCTAAGAGCAACGAGCTTTTAAGATCTTCTTAAGCCAAGAGCTCTTAACTTTTGGAATCACCTTTCCATGTCATATCAAACAAACTAAAACACCAATTACATCAAATATACACTAATATTTTCTTAAGCCCTTGAAAATCTTATTTAAGCCCCTACACATAAAACAGCCAAAAGCTAAGTACTCATAATCACTTTTCTATGCTGGAAACCAGTCTGCAAACAGAAATGTTAAGAATAGAGAAAAAGTGATATTTATAAATTTTATTCCAGGCCTGGAATGTCTTGAGGTAGACTCTGACTTACAGAAAAATTAACTTTCCGACGAGTCAATACAGCAGAAAGCCGATCTTTGTTTCCATGAAAACTTCTATAGTACAGAAAGCCACCACCAATTGTAATCGGTCTCTATTGTTTGTGATCAATCATAATTTTAAATCTCACTGCTGTCAGTCATTTTCTTTTCTGTTGCATAGGGCTGTGAGTACAGTGGAATTTTGATTAACTGTCACTCGTTTAACCATCAGTTTCTGTCATCTGTCATCGTCTAAAAAAATGCATGAGTATCAAGAAACAATAGTGATGGCAGAAGTAGTGACTAATCATTGATGGCAAAGGAGTTGAGTTTGATTTGGCATGCCACAAACCCATCACTAACTTCGTTATTGTGTTAGATATTGGTCTCAGTCATGACAGAGTAGCTTGTGTGTTTGAATGTTTTGTTTCATAGTGCCCTGATTAAGTTTTTTGGCATAACGTTACAATAGTGCTACTGTTTTGTATTTTTAATCTGTGTTTCTGTACATTTCTGTACATAAAATTAAAAAAATTATGTGAACCGTCACAACCCTGGTCCTGACAGTGACGGTTAATCAAAGTTCTACTGTACCATCAAATGTTTGTTGTGTTAGTCTGGCATGTATTCTACCACCAGATGATTCTTTTAAGTTTTTCCATTGTATCTATACACACAGAAAAGTCTGTGGCCATAAATTTCTGTTAGCAGAGAAGGTTATGAGTACTCAGTGGCGGATTTTCCAACAGGCAACCGAGGCACGCGCCTCGCGCCTCATGAATCAAGGGGGCCTCAAAATTTGGAAATAATACAATCAAACCCAAAAAAGGTCCTCTGGAACAATAATATTTAGAAAGGGGCCTCAAAATTGTATTGCGCCTTGGGCCTCTCAAGAGCTATATCCGCCACTGTGAGTACTTAGCTAAAAATAGAATAATCAATGCTCCAGAGCCAGATTAAGACCTTAAGAGGCCCCACGAGCTTATACATCTGATTCAAAATGTAAACAGTAATAAACCATAAAGTAAATTATATTGTTTGAAATGAAATAAAACTTACTGCAAGATGGAAATATGGATAATTTCTATAGTGCCCCTTTCCCTTGATGCCCTAAGTATATGCTCATTTTGCTTAATGATTTATCCAGCTCTGCAATGCTCAATTAAAGTGCTAAAAATATCTTGTGTTTAGTACCAGAGCACAATTCTGGTGAGTACCGACTAAATAAAATCATTTCAAATACACAACTATACCTTCAATTTCCCAATTGACCGATAGAAACAAAACCTAAAAAAACCCAGTAATACATACAAGCAAATTTCCAAACTTAAATCCAAACCAAACATACCAAACACGTGGCGACAGATTTATAGGAGGAGCCGAGCGCACGTGGACGGGCGGTGCTCCCCGACAGTTGAGCGCCCACTTGGCACGAATTTCTTTGGATTGAGGCGATCAGTTAAGTTCGACTTCACACGGTGATAAGATGGGGCAAGGGCGGAACTGGGCCCACGAATTTGCCCTTAGGATTTCGGTTCAATCTTTTTGCCAGACACAATATTACCATAATTTATATTTATGCGTTGTCTTTTTCCCGCCTTCTTCATCTCCATCCCTTTGATTCCAAGTCCAACCCTCCTTACAAGACTCACACAACCTAACTACCATCGACCCCTAATAACAATTTTTTAAAACTAATTTTTATATTAATAAAAAATTAAAAAAAAAACTATTATAAATGTGAACTAATGCCCTTAAGGCTTGACCTTAACTCAAGCGAATAGTTTAAATTTTTTTCTTATTGTCTTCTTGACAGGATGCCACTAATTTTTCTTTAAAATTTTTAAACTTTATACAAATAATTCCTTAAAATATATAAATAACAGAAATTCTTTACAAAACACATAATTAACATATATAATTTGAAAAAAATAATGAAAGAGAATCAACTATTTAATTTCCTTATCATTCTAATTCTGGGTTTTTAATCCTTTTTTAATCTCCGAAATTTCCTGTCTTCCCCACCCCACCTCTCTTAATCCTATATCTTCAACATTATGATAAATAGAACAGGTTTTTAAAACCTAAGATTCTTTCAATACATTTTTTTCTTTTTTAAATTTGATATTAATTAAAGAAAAGCGCCTTACCTTAAAATACATCTTTAGCTATTTTCAAGTTGATACCATCAACAAATATTTTTAAATTTATCATTGCCAATTTATTGCTATTTTTAAATCATTATTTCCCATTAATTCATCCCTTATCTTTAACTTTCCTTTAAACAAAATAAATAAAAAGTCAAATTTATTTACCCAGATTCCTTGAACATAAAAAAATGACGATAAGTTGAAAATTTAAACTTCAATTCTGCCTAAAATCAATTACAAACACGATAAGACATAAATTAAAAACATACCACATGTGATTACCAAACTCGTCATTATTTGTATTCCTCAGCATGACACTTGTTTTTTGTTTGTATCGCATTTTTTTTCATTTCTATTTTCTTTAATCTACTTTTACTCCCCTTCTTTTTCTTTTAAACTAAATGGGCTTGCATTTCCTTTCCCGCCCTCTCTTTTTCTTTCCGGTTGTGAATCTAACTCTGTGCAAACTTTTTTCTCAAACAAGCATGGTCAGGAATACATCAAGAATCCATGAATATTTGCACAATCAAAGCTTCCATCTGCAACAACTTTCACTTATTTTTGTAAGTAACTAAATGCACATTATTATTCCCATTACATAACTCCATTTTGTATTATTAATTACTAATATTTATATAATAAAACTATTTTTTCTATTATTTTTCCTCTCCAAAATAATAACAAGAGAAAAAACATAGAAAAAGAAGTTAACTTTAAGGTCGACAGCCTATTACTGTCCAAAAGTGCAGGTAAAAAATGTGACTCTTTCCTCCCTTTTATGTGTTCATAAATTCAATAGATAAAGTGCATTAAAATAGTGCATTATATGCGCAACTTTTGTTGCGATTTCTAACTGTGATAGTGTAATAATTATCACATAGTCTAGTGTGGATCTAGGTCTTTTGTGGGCACAAATGACATCCATTAACGCATGGTTGATCATGCTTTTGTGTCATTTATTTCATCAGTCGCGTGCTTGAGGTAAATGATTATCAAAAGTGACTTAAATTGAGATTAATTGTCTAATCAATTTATAAGTAATCACATCAAATTAGTTTAGAAAAATCCAAACACCCGCATAAATAAAGAGAGAAAAAAAATGAAATAATAAAAATAAAAAATGGCTGAGAGGTGGCGCCATCTTCTGGATCTAAATCCGTCTAACATTCCCTAGTGTTTTGTCAGATAAGCTCTCAAAGCATCATTAAAATTGCATACTGTATGTAGCATAGGGAAAGAATTCATATTTTATATATGATTGCCCAGGGAGATAAAAAGTTGGTGTAAAAAACTTCTTTAATGGACTTAGACTTGAATTTTTTATACTGTTTTAGACACCTATAAAAATATGTACACTTAATAGGTCAAGTGCTATTTTCCTTGTATAATTTCATCACAATTGCATTATATTAAAGAAAAATATATGTAATCTTAACTTAATATTTTCTGACATGGTATTTTAGCAATCATGAGAGTAAAAGACCAATTATAAGTAGATAATTATCTCGAAACAAAGAATGCTAACCCAAACCTTATATGCGTGACTTTGAAGCACACTTTTCATATTTGAAGAAGAAAAAATAAGAAATATTTTTTTCTAACTTTAAAAAAAAATTAAATGAAATTGTACACATCTAAAAATCTCTAATTTACTTTTTTATTAATTTTTTTAATTAATTTTTATAAATTAAACAAAAAAATCGTAAAAAAAAAAGTATTTTCATATTTTTATTACCACTTTAATATCTAATTTTTACTCTATAGAAATATGAAATTAAAGAAGTCTAATTGAGCAATTTGATCATGCTAGAGAGCACTAGGCAATGGTTTACAATTACCAGTGCACAAGAAAAAAAATAATACAAAATGATAGGTTCAGTAGTGATAAAGACATCTTTCCAGACTCGGGAAAAATCAGTGAAGAGAAGCAGTCAGAGTATGGTGTAATTTCTTCACTCAACCGAAATACATCAAAATTGTAATATTTACAAAAACTGAAAAAAGAGGGGAAAATATAGAGGTTGTCCGTGATCTGTTTAAAGATGATGTTCTGAAATATTTTTGGGAAAAAAAAGTATCATTCCAATCCGGATTTCAATTTCTATTCATCTAAATGAAGTGGGTTGAAAAAGATGAGTAAACGAGTGGAGCACAAATTGCACCTTAGGGTCGATCGGAAAGTAGCTGCACTTGGCATGCCTCCCGTACCAGGAGCATTTCCTGGATATGCCTCGCAGACATAGCGTCGCCTTTTCAAATTCCGCGTCGGTTGCTCACCTCATGACAGGTGAGGATGGAAACTGATGGCTGAATTATGTCAGGGTTCTTTTATCTATTTCTTTATTGAAAAAAAAATAATTTATTAGGTAATTGTGTTAAAATTATTAAAATTTCTTTCTCTATCAATGACGTAATTGTGAGAAATCACCAGTTTTGTTTATCACAATATCAAATTGCCTTGAAATCACTTGGAAAAATTATTTTGACCGTTCAAGAAGAGGAAGATAAAATGCCCCTCTGATGCATTTATCAAATTAATCTTAACCTTCCTTATGTGTAATTAAACGACTCATATTTTAAAATACCAAAAAAAATCACCAATTTAAGCAAAGAAAAATGACCATAGTCCATAGGTCAATGCATTCCACAGAGAGATAGATAGATAGAAAACGAGCAACAAGGGATAAGCAAGGGAGAGCTAAAACCCCTATAACAGAGATATAACCATTGATTATTTCACCGATAACTCATGAAAAAATATGCAAAAAGATAAAAAAAAAGAAATAATCCATTGCTGACATTGATGGGCGTGACACGGGCGCGGTCATTTGATTTACACACGTGCAAAATGGGCGGGCAACAGTGCACTATTGGACGTTTATCATAACGGGGCTACGCCGCACCTTAAGGGAAACATTTTCCAACGAGTCGATACGAGTTGCAGGGTGCGCGCGCCTCGAGCGGGGCCAACCACGAGACAGCCTCGGTCCTAGGCCCCGCGGACAATTGCGAACGCAACGTTCCTCCACCAGCTCCCAATGCACTTCCGCGTGTTTGGCTCGAAGCTGGCGGCACGAGATTGCCCTTTCTGCTGCCTTCTTTCAAGAGTCCAATTCACTTGAGTTTTTATTATTCAGTGTGCAGTGCAAAAGGAGTTTTATTTCCATCGATATCTTTACTAGCACAACCTAATACTAGATATTAAGGTAAGAGTTTTATTTTTCAAAATTTAAAACTATTCCGAGGTCACATTTTTCACTCCTAATCCGCCTCGCTTGACCCATATAATCTACGAAACTATTCGTTTAAAAAATTAAAAATTATAGATTCATATTCGTTATACTAATCAGTTTAAATGCATTAAAAAATAAACTTAAAATTTGATTAAAAAAAATTATTTAGAAAATTTCTAATTATTTTCTTGTAAATTAGACTTGGGCCTTAAATGGGTGCTTATCTATTGATATACGCAAGTCAAATGCGTGTATAGGTTCAGATTAATCGACCTTGTGATCTTTAAACTCTTACAAATTATGGAAAAATTAAAATATTATTTTATGAATGAATTAATACACTCAAACACCCAAATGCATGAGATATAACTAAAGGTGAAACCCACCAATTTCCTAATAAACAAATTTCTATTCAAATTAACAAAATGATACACTACAACATTATTCTTGTAACCAAACATATAACCCACTCAAAAAATTCCCTTTGTCATGCTAATACATAACAATACCTATCATTTGATTTATTCAATGTCACTGCTTGTTACAACAGCACAAATAAAAGCAAAAAAAAAAATTAAAAATAATAAAAATGTAACAAGAAACAAAAAAATTAACTGTGCTAATTTCATCCAGTTGGAACCTTCACCAACCTTTTACTTAAATTTTTTTAAAAATTTTTTACCATCCATTCCCTAAATTTCTGACAAGCAGCTCCAAATATAAATTAGTGCTTAATAGAGCAAAGAGATGGGTTGTCAACTTCAAACTACACGCTGCTTTATCTCTATTTACAATACCACAATACCAATTTATAAAAATTTTAAAAAGTTGGGCAACGTCTTACAAAATCGAGTGATAATAAATAACATCATTTAAAACATTGACACAAATCTACACCAATTATAAGCCGATAATAGGACTAATTCTAATAATACTGCGTTCAAGTGTCATGTCAATAGATTATGAAAGATACTTTTATCTCTCTTCTCCCCTGCATCCATCTATATGGGCTCGTTATTATTTTATAACTCGTATTGCACTCAACGTGCATTTTATGGCTTGGAAAAAGAGCAGCGTTCAGTCATTGATCTCGGGTTAGGTTAAGAGAAAAAAGGGATGAAGATAGCACACTTCAAATCACAGGTAGTACAAATACTTGTAGCTTTTTTCTTCTTGTTTAGTCAATATTCACACTTGACTGCATGGTTATTCACATTTTGTAATCAAGTTTACAACTTGCCCCGTTTAAAGAGGGTAAAAATAATTCCTAGCCGTGTTAGGTAAACGAATAAACAAACAAATAAATAAAAAATGGAAAAAAATGGTCGTTTTATTTTGATTTGCATTCGAATTTTCTTAGCAAGTGATAAAAATTTGTAACACCAAATTAACTCGATCACTTAATTGGCCATTTAACCACTCCTGAAAGGGGACATCGATTATTTGCAGTTTGTGAGACCCTTGTTTATCTGATGAGGTCGTCGACATAACTGTGATTTAAAAAAATATTAAACCAAAATAATTTTTTTTTCTTTTTTTATTTATATTTTATTGTTTATTGCAAACTAAAGCAATAACTTATTAATGGAGTTATTTAACCACAAGTAAATAAACTATTTACATCTGATATGAAATAGTATGATGGAAATATTTAGGTGAAAAATATGAAACTAAAAAAATAATTTAAAAAAAAAAACTAAAAAAATGTTATTAGGTATTTGTGTCATATTAAAGTAACTATTGAAGCCCTTTAGAATTATAATAATTATTCGTGTTTATTAAATAATTATAAAATAAACAGAAATTTAACTGGGAAAAATTCTTAGAGAAAAGTAGAAACTATAAACTCAGTAATAAATCCTCAGTGAGAAAAGGTCAAAGTCAACGAGAGTATTCTAAAACACTTTTCATCCATTTTATAGATAACGATTACAGTAAGTTATAAAAAAACTTAAATAAAATTTCACTTTTTAAATTGTATGAAATTCCACTTCTCATAGCTAAAAATATCCAACATTTGAGTTATACATCATAAATTTGCAAACAACTTTAAGTGCACCATTTTCCCTCATTCAAATGCAAGTACTAACAACTTGTGCATAACTTTATACGAATTAAGCTCTTATACTTTTTTCAACTGCTACTTAATGGAACAAACGGATATGTAATGAATAGTTTATTCTGGTCATTGGTCTCAATGTGTAACTCCTCCCGTCTAATCTTTTCATCACCAACTTTTAGTGGCTCCAACTGCCAAACGTTTCACTGGTCACTCCTTTAATATTTATATCAAACTGCACTACCAACAAGACCTTAATTTTAAATACCAAAACTTAATTATTCCTTCTAGTCCCAGGTCAAATATCTTGGAAAATTATCTAGATTGAAAAAAGGGTTTGGCTTTATCGGGTGACATGATTTGCACCAAATGTATGGTCTCAACTATTAATGAGCAAAATAGTTTACAACTTTTCTAGTTAGGTCACTAACTGCCCACTTTGTTATTAATTCTTACGAAATAATACCAAAGAAAATTATTGGGGAAAAAATAAAAAAAAAATTATGCTAATATGACAAGGACATCGATGAATAATTTAATGTTTTTTTCAGATTTAGTGTCAACGAATAATGCATGGCATACATTAATGACAGTAAAATTATTGTTAGGTAAATGAGGCAATTATATGCGTGATTTTGACAGTTAAAATTACTATTGCAAGCGATTTAAAACCTTGAATTTCGCTTAAAATACTTTTCCGTATTAATAATTACCCTTGTTTGTGAATTCCTATGCAAATAAGCCGTCACAGACATTTTCTCCTTGTTATTATTGGAATGTAAAAGATTCAACTGTACGATACTAATGGTTCTTTGAATAAAATTATCATTTTTTGTGTATATATACACAAAAGATGATAATTTTATTTACTAGTAAAGTGAAAAACACGACTTTCGTGTTATGTCTATAAGGCATAATTTGCTAGGTATCATTTACCGTATTTGAATTAGCTTTTGACGCTAGTTTGTACATTAAAAAATTATAATAATTATTACATTATGATAAATAGTGCTTGAGGGTGTTTGGATAAGTTTATTCATCTTAGATGATCTATTGTATTCGACTTGCATCATATAATATATCATAAATAACACTGAAATCTTCTTAGAACTTAAAAGTACTCAAGTTGATCTACAAGAGCCCTGAAGGGACACTTGACATTTCCAAAATCAATACCAAAAAGTGATGTCCGAAGTAAAAATACTATAACATTTTCCCCTTTAATGCTATTGGGTTATTAATAATTAGATAATATTAATGAAAAATGGAATAAAATGTCAATTAAAATCAATAACATTTGTAAATAATTTAATGTCTTTGCTCCAAAAGTTAGTTTTAACTAGTATAAATGTTAAAACTGGTTTTGGTAACATTTTCGACACTGGGACAGGCAGCTCAAAACCAAAACTGTCCCAGCCAAACCGGTATAAATGGTGACTTTAATAATAATCCCAGCGCCACGTTTTTTGATTCAATCTGTGAGAATTTTTCTATTCAGTTTCCAAGTCATAAACATTGTAACTTTTAAGTGATTTTTATGGATAATATATACTTTGTATTGGAATGATTAAAATATTCGAGCGTCTCGAGTAATGACTAAGGACATTTCTACTTGTTATTTATAGCAAGTGAATGCTTCAAGCCAAATAAGCCCTTCAAACCCGAATTTTCCCCTGTAATTTGCGTGCCTTTCATTGTAATGATAAACCTACCGCTTTGCAAGCCTATAATTGCGCATCAAAGAAAAGTTGTGAAATTAATGCACTTATTTATATTCATAAAGAAAGAAGAGAAAAAATGAAAAGAAATATACAAACTCAAATCCCTAATTACCTAGAAAACATTTTTACTGTTATTTTTCTATTGTATCAATGAATGGAGGAAAAAATTATCAACTAAATCAAAATTCACTTGTTACATTAACCGAACAAGTTATGCTGCAACTTGGGGTGCTTTTTTACCTGGTTCTGAGGTACATTTGGGCAGACAATGACCTTTGCTGAGGGCCAACTCACGATGTGAACTTAGCCCAAGGCTTGGTAACTAGCCCTAGCAATGGCAAGTTCTTCTCTACTTGTATCCAGGTGTAGGCCCTTGAGTATTGCAAGGTAAACAACACTAAGTTTAATATTTACATTTTTGCTATAAAAAATTGTGATTATAAAATGATAAATTCAATTTTTGAATGTTTAATTTTTGAATTTATTAATTTTTTAATTTTTTCAATTTTCAATTGTAAAAAAATTAAAAAAAGTAAAAAATTTATCGATTATTAAATCAAAAATTTTCCATTTTCTTTCTCAATCTTCTGTTAAGAAACGAGTGTGCATCAGTTCTAGGAAACGGCGCTTTTTTTGGTCATAAAAAAGATAACTTAATGACCGTTGTAAAACCATTCAAAAGTCAACAGCCATTTTCCTTTCTATTTTATTCAGGGTTCGAGGTGTTGCATTCACAAGGTAAATTTCTATCTAAGTTTATTTTTGTTTACTTTGTAACTAACATGATTATGTGCAAGTAAAAATCGCAAATTCCAAACTTCAATTTAAATGGTGCCAAGTTCATCAATGTCATGTCAATTTCGTATCAAATGACTATTCAAATACTAGGATGTACTCTTATGTAATTTATTAATTAATTTATAACTCTGATTGATGAAAAATTATTTATTTTAAATTTTATTATCTATTTTTTTCATCTTTCATTTTTCTCCCTCCACATTATGCAAAAATGTGCAAAGTTTTGCCAATTTATGCAAAAATTATCAAGGAATATATTATTAGTGTATATATACGAATTATGGAAAAGAATGTCTGCTGTTGGTCATGCAAGGATGAGACTTGGTATTAGAGACAGTTGTGTTGGTGAACGAACGACCTTGGCAACTAAAAGAATGGCCTGGAATGAGAATTACAAAACACAAAACAAATCTTTCTAATAATAATTCAAAACTACTTACAAAATATCTAATTTTAAGTATAACGTAATTCGAAAACTGATACATTAAACCACGATTAAATTATCTAAAAAGTAAAAAATGCCAATTAATAAATTAAAAAATAAATAAAACTGAAGAAAAAAAGTTAAAAAAAATCAAGGGCATGTTAAAAATAATTCCTAACATAATCAAAATAATATTCACCTAATTAAAGCATAAACAATTTAAAATAAACCCCAAATGCATAAATATATAACTATATTTTTATACATTAAGGGTTGAAGGTGAATTGTAAAGTATGTCCTCGTTTTCCATTCCAGTTGTTTCAGACAGTTTCTGACCTTGTCTGTTATTTTTCCTTCTCTTGTTTCTCCCTACATTTTGAAACTAGACTTAGTTTGACCCACAAAACCAATTGCCTTGGAACCTTTCCACCTGGTTTTCTAATTCGACATAATTGTTGCAAACAAAATAAAAAAGAGACATGTTATGACAGAAATAAGACATTATTTTTAAGAAGGGAGTACATTTCTTTGTACACACCTTTCATCACGCAATCTCATCATTAATTTATCATTTACAGTTCCCTCATCTTTGATCTTTGTCAGAAAAGAGAAAATAAAAGGAGAGTTGTTTTTAAATGTCACGAGGGGGCGTAAGTGTCACTAGAAACATGGGAAGAGTAATCAGGACTGGTTAGTCACTAGGGAGATAATAGTTATTCAATCATTTCAATTAATTATGATTTTTTTCGTGTAATTATCATTGGAAATGTGATAAATAATTTATTTTCAATTTTTCCTCTTCGAATGTTGTCATTTATTCAAACTTTTAATTGCATGTTTTTTGTAGTAGTTGGAATTTTATCAATTCCACTGCATCAGAACCAAGTGAACTAATTAGACCATTGGGAGAAAAAAAAAAGAGAAACTTCTTTAATTTTTTTAATTCCTGGGGTTTCAAAGACCATTAAAGCTGAATAAAATTAATTCAGTTTCATCAACAACCATTAAAATGATTACACAACAGTTACGGGGAAAATGTTTTTGAATTATTTAGAAAATGAAAAAAAGAAAGGATTTTCATTAGAAACATGAAATTAAAAATTATAAATACGTTTTTTAGAAAAAAAAAATAAAAGAGAAAAATGAAATTATGCGTAAATCCTTTAGATAATAAATTGTACAGTATCATTGCGACCTTGAACTCAAACCGTGTTTACCTCTTTTTATTACATCTCATCTTGTTAATGGTGCCATCTGTGGACTTTAAAGGAAAAGTACTGAAATTTTACACATTAATTTAGCTGTTAAATAAGTTATGTAATATCTCCTTGAATAGAAATATTTTAAAATTTCAAATAATTATAAAAAATTTCAACTGTTTTTGAATTTAACGTTTCTTTTTATCATTTAATTTTTTAGTAATGTTAATTTAAAAATACCAAACGTTCAAATAAGAATTAACCGAAAGTTTTAAATAAAATATCCAACTTTAAAAAATAAAAATAAAATTTAATAAATACTTTGAATTTCATTCACCCCACAATAACCCAGTTATAAAACTGTCACATCCCAACATTATATTTGCTCTGATGATCTAACTAGTGACCGCAACAGATCGCGTTGCAATCATCTTCATTTTCTATCACGTGACACAAACAACACCCATGAATTCAATTTAATACCTCCCTTCTTGGATTACCGCCATTTTTTTCAATATTTTCACCACAAATCCAATATATACACCTCATTACTTCTCTTTACCATAGCATTACCAAAAAAAAGTTTAAGGTAATAAAAATTAGTTTTTTCTTTAGTTACCATCACATTAAAACCCATAATTATAATCCCTCTAAAATTGAATGAATTATTTTCCAAATCCCTTACATTTTTATTAGTAGCACAACTTTTGCACAGCTCGTATTTTGATTACTTTACATAATACTCAAGAGTACATAAATAAGTAAAAGGGGATTTCAAAAACAAATCAAACTTTATGGCATTGCAAACCTATTAAGCCTCAAAGTGAAAGTTTAAAAAAGCACAGCTGTGTAACGTAAATTTCACAAATTCCATAACCCGCTCTATTAATTATCATTAAAAATAATAAATATATAAACAAATAACTCTAAAAATCCCCAAAATGTAAATTTTCCTTTATATTAAATTACAAACTCGACCTTAGTATAAATTTATCACAAATCCCATTTTATTCCAACGCATATTCCCCCTTCCCACAACTTTATTACATTCTAACAGAAAAGTGACTAATGGATGGGAGTCCTGTAGTGAGATTGGGGTAAATGGCCCCTTGTAGGACCTCAGTACTGACCCCCTGTCGTTCATGTCTACTTCCCCTTAGGTCAGACGATTTTTAATCTGTAAAGCCTCATGGCGAGCGCTTCAAGCTTGAGCTTTTACTGCCAGACTATCATCACAAGCATAATCACCAATTTGGGTGATTAATAATTCGGATATTAATTACAGAGCTGATGCAGCGCACGAGCTACATCATCATATTCCACTACAAGAAAAGATGTGGGGGTGCGAGCGAGGAAAAAAATTCTAGTCTTTATTTTGCAAGTATTCCTTAGTGGTATCATAAATCTTCTTCACGTAAATGGAAAAGAGAAAATGTTGGGCTCTATTGTCTTGTGAAGAATAAGTTGTAGCATTGGGTCCACTAATCCTCAAGCGGACTGTGTATGTAGTTGCTTTTTCCCCGAGAGATTGAGATGGTTGAGTGGAAATGGGGGAAAAAAAGAGGCGAGAGGAAGAAGAATTTGCTTGTGTTTTCCGTCTACTTTACACAAAAGAGAAATGGATTGAAAATTTTTATATACTTTAAAATCATTCTATAAAAGAGGGTCAAACCTTTTAAACTGATTACCTGAGTAGGTAAAGTTGGGAAAATGGTGCTTATTACTGTTTAGGATGGTGTTAAATGCCGATTGTTTTCACAACAACTAAAAAAAATAATGAAAATAAAAACAAAGTACCGGTTGTTAAAGTATGCTTCTTCTATATTAACCGTTACCAATATCAATTAATACCGACCAAAATATTATATATATTATATTATATATATATATATATAAACTTTTAGGTGCTCTTTCTTAATTATAAAAGTGCCCATAATGCCCATAACAAGGGGTATAAAAGCCGCTCAGCAGAGGTACCGGAGCTGAGTTCCGGTGAGTTCCGGCTGAAAAAAGCCCTGAGTGAATGTGTCTTTAGTGTTAGCGTAACCTTTAAGTTATGTTTAAGATTAATTAATGAATTTTATATATAGAATCTTCTATTTTTTTATTTTAAAATATGTTTTTTATATATCCTATAATATTATTCCGCTGCACAGATTTTATACTGTCAACTTATTTTAGTCAACTTGAATAGTATATTCCAAGGCAGTACACAACACTACATGTAAAATGCAGCTGCACACATGGCAATTTAGTTTTATGGTTGTACACAACACATCAAATCTAAAGTTTCGTTTTTTCAACATTAGCTCCAACTAAATTTGCATTCCTCACAAACTTGTAGTTTACAATTAACTTTTTTATATACTGTATATTTATATAAAACATTAGATAAAAGTTAGCTAAAGAGGGGGAAAAAACCTATTAATTAATCACGACCATAAAAACTTTCAACTATAATTATACTTTATTCATTCATAACTTCCTACCCCAAAAATACCAACATTTCGCAGACTTTACAGTGAAGTCTAACAAGCGGGGTGCTTCTTGCGAATCGAACAAAAGCAAGCACTGTTTTTATCCATGAAAAGGAAAAGTTAACACCAGTCATAAAACAAAAAGGAGTTTTATAGCGACTGTCACTTTAAAAGCGCTCAAACAACTCTCTTTATTTTTCCCATCCTTTTTTACTGCAGTCGAACAGAGCTGATTCAAACCTAACCGGTTATTACCTAGATGCACGCACATACTTGTATTTTATTTTAATATTCAAGTGACGACATTCTCAACATTTCTTTATTGCAGATTAATCGCTATCACGCATAAAACGAGATCGAGTGTACGAAAAATGGATAGAAGAAAAAACTAGAAGACCGGGAAATTGTAGAGAGAAAAAAGATCAATTTTCGCCTTGAAAAGTCAAGCTGAAGGTAAGGAAATTCAAATACCTCCCCTTTAAAAACTTGCTCAAGTTCAGGTTGATCAAATATAAAAAAATACACCTAAGGTTAATTGAAAACAACAAACAAAAATAGATTTAAAAAAATAGTTAAGAATAAGCTTATTTTTAAATTCCTGCAGCACATTTATATTGTAATTAAATTATAAAAATGTTTGATTATATTTACAATATTACATAAAGTTTAAACTAGTATTTCATGATTATTGCCATATCCTTTTTACTTTGTGCACTCGAATACTTATCTTACTTTGGAGTTTTGTGACGTCAAATGCAATTGTTCTGTTCAGCCCTTGTGTACAGTTCGGTTGTACTGCTTGTCACTAAATCAAACAGTTAATAGCTCTTTTTAGAACTTGGACCCACACAATTTGTTTCTCTACCACTTTATTTTCCTTCTGTGCATTTGTTTTTAAAAAAAACACAATTCACTATAGAAAAAACATATTCAACTTTAAACCAGGTTTTACTTTAAAATCATATTTGTTTTTATATATTTACTCTGAATCTTTTTGTTTTGAATTTTATCTATTTCAGTTGAAATCGAATAATTTTTGTTTAGTTGTTAAAATTAAATTTGTATTTTTTTTCACCTACTAAAGTTCATGTTGTGTAAATATTTACTCATTTACATATTTATTACGTCAGTTTTTCTCATGACGTTATATGGACGTTATATGGAGCGCATTGCAATTTCTATAGCACGGTTTCCCAAACTATTTTCATTTACCCTCAAAACATTTTCAAAGATTGTGGGTTTTACATTAAAAATGTATAAAAGCACCCTGCAAAAATAATCTAAATATAAATTATAAAATAGTCTAAAAATTAAAGTATTTCTCAGAGCCTTAAAATTTCCACATACCGCACTTTGCAATAAATATTTCCATCCATCACGAATTTGACTTAATTATTTAATTTACTGTATTCAAATAGTATAATTATTCAATAAAATAGTTAATTAATCCTGATCTAGAGATTAGAAGACCAAACCTTAACTTGAGCAATCTATTTGATTCACCAGACACCCAAACCCAACTTCAAGTGCTCCAATAAACATTTTAGTACCCAGGTCCTATATTTCATTAACCCATAAAGAAATTTTAGGCATCTACCATTATTAGGTAATATCTCCATTATATTAAATCAAAATCAAAATCCAATTATAAACTTAACAAAAATTTTATTCAGTGATGCCAATCCCTCCTGTAATGCATTGCTAGGCATTAGTGCACGTGGAATGCTGATTTACTGTTTATTTACTTCTGCCTTCCAAGAAACTCCTTCACACACAAACAATAATCCCACCCAATACTATTTCTATACCAAATACACTTGTTCAATTTCAATTATTGCTAAAATTTGTTTTCCAACTTAGATAACAACAAAATGAGGAAATGAAAAATAATAAATTCTAATGGACGACTTTCCAAGTCTCAATTCTCTTTTCAATCAACTAAATGCAACCTAATATTAAACCTACACAATATTTTCATTAATTAGCTATTGATTCAGTTCAATCCCCCTTTCAGCAATGAGTGACTATTTTTTCTTAGCCCGCACGTGTCTGTATACTTACACAAAAACATGGTATCAAAAGATGATCATTAAGAGTTTTGTGCAGTGAAAGACGTTTTAAATAAACCCAGCTTATATGTAATAACTTTCTATTTACAAAGTAAAAATAACTTTTTAAAATTTACCTCTTCTATTTCAAGTGCCCTTACTAAAACCCTTGAGTAATTTAGGCGATTGTGAAGTTCATAAAGGGATCTACTTTTAGGACAAGATTTATTGCCCGATTGTCATTGTTCTACTTTCTGTCTGGTCCCCAGTCCCTATTTGGATTGAAGGAATAAAATTACATACTAAATTTTATTTTTTAATATTTTCTTTCTACCTCAGCCCTTTTTCGTTAATAAAATGTAAAAGGTTGAAGAGTCTCTTGCACATGTAGTTTGTATGAAAAAAATTCAATTTGAGAGGGTTGGGGGGTTGTGGGGTTGTGTAAAAGAATGAAAAAGGCCGGCTTTAACACTCAAGTCACGTGTTATCAATGTAAAACGTTTGCTGAAGAGAAAGACAACTGCTGTATTTGATGGCAGGTGCCTGATTGTACACTTCATGGTTCGTTCACGAGCAAGCCGAGTACGTGTTGAAGCGTCTTAACGAGTAAAAGATATATTTTTTTAGATGTGTTGATGATAAAATTTGTGTGCTCTTGTCAATTGGGAATTTTCACAGATGGATGTTTTTCCAGAGCGATAAAAGTGTGGAATTTTGTTCTCATTAAGAAAAAAAAATATAGACATGTGTAAAAAAGATTAGGAGAAATTATATCAATTTGTTTCTTATCGGTTTTTAATTTTTTTTAAATGAATGAATTTTTTTTTTTAAATTTTGAAATGAAATTATCAAAAGTTTCATTTTCAAACAGACGGTTTAAATGTCTGTTTTAGTTGATGATGATGCAAGTTTTCTATTTTTTTTTTGATTTTAATTTTTGTATTAGTAAAGAAATAATTTATATTTAGAATGAAAAATTCATTTAATGCATGAGAAAGCAAAATAAAAATTATTTCTTTTTCTCCCAATCATTAAACACGCTCTAATTTACAAATCCTAGTCTTTTTTCACCTCACCTGTTTGCAAAACTGATTATCAGCTTTGTTTCACTTTAATCGAGGTCAGAAAACGCAACAGATGACTCCATCCCAAGAAAAATTACTTTACACAACAAGGTGACAAAGCCACATATTTTATCAATTTTCCTACACTTCAATTGATATTCATTCAACAAAAACATTTTTTTTAAGATTTATGTTTTTTAAAAATAATAGCTGTCAATAAACCCACCACCTGTTCAGTAAGTATTCAAAATTTGCCATTAAAAACAGCATTTTCAAAATAAAATTGTGAGCAATAAGTTTAATCAACTTCCGCTTTTTTATGGGGATTTATCCTTTCCTGTATATTCAATTTTGTGTGGAGAAAGTTATAAAATTATATTTTTATTATTAAAATAAATTGTAATTTTAATATCAATTTGATCTAATGAACTATAAAAATAACGAATAAAATTCATTAATTAAATTCAATCTAATAAAAACTGATATAAAATAATATCGATTAATAAAAAAATACAAATATTAATAATTATATCTTTAATACGATAAAAAAATCAAATCAAATGGAGATTGAATGACATAATGAATTCTCTTTTTAACCCTGGATTAGTTTTAAGCTAAATTTAATTAAAACTTGTGGACTAACTGATAAAGATAAACCCATGTCATGGTTGCAAATGATGGCCGACGACATGGCGACCAAATCAACCTTCATTTACATCAAGCTAGCGTATTCTCTCGGGGAGAAAACCTCCTGTTTCATATTCCAATTTACGACCCGTAATTAGTACCATTTCTACCCTCCATTTAATGCTAAAAAACATAAAAATGTATTTAATTGACACCGCACGGAGTAATAACTCAATCATAACAAGATGTAATATTTTTCCTTATTTTTCCTTTTATTATTACTTTCTCCCAACATCCAATTTTCATTTCCCACAAAGTATACATTTCATGTTATCTTATCGGATCCAACGCCCTGATAAGTGCAACCCACACAAGTGTGTATATCGATGCAGGTGCCCCCCTTCATCTTGCTCGTGTCTCTTTCCCACCCACCCAGTTGGCCATCTGGTGGCCAGCGGTCGCTCAATTATTGCCCTGTTTTCTCTGTCTCGTTTCATCCTAATGCACTTGTGTGTCTTGTTAGTTTCTTCTGTTGAAAATAAAACTTTTTCTCTTATTTTCCTATAATTAATACCAAATGTCAAGTCTTTTTACCAATTTTTACCCTTTTTATTTTTTAAGTAAACAACAAAAGGATTAAAAACTGAAAAATTGCGTCTAATTAATTTGAAAAACTTTCCCTCTAAACCGGGAAAGAAAACAAATTAATTTATTTTCACGTACATTTATTATGTAAAATTTCATGATTTTTTCCTTTTCTTTCCTTCAATGTATTTGTCGCTCAAACAATTATTTATTAAGCATTATATAATATTTACGTAAGTAAAAAAGAGTGTTTCTACTTATAAATAACACTAAAACACTTCCGTTAGATTTCTAATCAATTAACAAAATTAATCTTTTTAAATCAAATAATTTCAAAAAAATAGTGACATAATAATTTCCTATTTCCCTCATACATCCAAAAAAGTGACAAGTGCTAGTTCTTGTTGCAGGGTCAATAATCTGGTGTCAAGGGAAGAAAACGTGCTCAATTACTCGTAATATGTGCTCAGTTTCGTATGACCGATACCCAACTACCATTTCTAAGTTAGCAAGCAAAGAATTTCCTATTTTCCCACCAACTTGCCTCTATTTGTTGTTCAGCTTTCCCGTTAAGGAGCCGCAAACACCAATACCAAGTGCCCATACCCCTCAAAAAATAAAAAAAATCTCATTTTGCAAAATGGAGAAATTTCGGGGGCGAAAACGTAGGTAGAATACATAAAGTAAAATAATAATAAAAACGAGACATAAATTTATAGCGCAAATCGCTTAAAACACCCACATAGTCTGTAGTATGTGCAGACCATGCGTGCAAATGACGTCAAGAGCATTACGACTCAAGTTGCTTGGCAACGAGTAACGTTGTGTTAACATGTTGAGGAAGAATAGTGTGAGGGGTTCATCTACAAACAGGCGCCAATTCTTAATTGGATCTCCTCATCTCTTCTCCCTCTATCTGGATCATGCCATTTTTCTAAGGAGCCCTGTTGCGATGATGTAATTCAAAATACAATCCTTCACCGACAGATTTGTAAATCAATTACTTTATACACCGCCTACAACATCCATAATATACAAAAAAAATTCTAAAAAAGAAAAAAAGTTGTTTCCCAAATCCAATTCCTTCCTATTTTGCTCATTTCCTCGTCAATTAATATAAAAAAAAACAAAAATAATAAATTTTAAACATTTCCCAAAAAAAATTGTCAGTTATCACGTTCGAATTCGTTGATCTCATCATGTTCTCTCTACTTCCTTGCCATCTTTTTCTTATTTATCAGCTACTTAGCAGCAACGTGTAGCGTCGCTTATTGATTTGTTGATGCCAATGATTACTTTGACACGCGCAAAATGAACCTACACAAAACCCCTGTATAAAAGAAGAAAAAATTTAAATAAAATTTAATATACAAGTAAATAAATAATACAAACTGTGACATCATTACCTTTAATGTTTATCATACTAGTACGAGGAAGAAATACATCAATATCTTCCTCGCTTGATCGGTTTTCTCTTCAATTGCTGCAAAGAGGATTTCCTTTCATTTGACATCAAAGGACCATGTCAATGCAAACTAAATACACAACTTTTATTTGTCAATTGAACTTGTTAGTATTTCGCACCTGTGTTCACCTTTACCTTCATTTTCGCATTGAAAAAACACTATACCCTTCTTTTTTCTCTGAATAAGCTGCTTTTGGCAACCGAGATAAACCCAGCTGATATGAAAACGAGCTATTTCATCATGCTCCATTACTTCCCCTCCTTCCCTCAAACCTCCCCCTTAATCATGAGAAATTTTAAATTTTAACAAGGCTAAGTACGCGTGAAAATTCCATGTCAAGGCAAATGTGCTGCGTTTCCAAATAAACTCAAACAAAAGAGCCAAATTCCATAATAAATAAATAAATAAGTAAATAAATAAAGTTAATAATTTAACTAATTAATTAACTAATCAACTGTAACGCTGCAGTTTAATTTTATTTATCACATTTATCATTAATAAAAATTGAAAAAGTAAAAATAAAAAAAAAAATAAAATAATTTTCTGTTATAATTTATGACCGTAATAAATTGCTTTTGCCACTTGTCAATTTTCTTGTTTTCTTTAGCAGAAAAAAGTAAATAAATAAAATGACGTATTTAGTACATACATGACGTAAATGCTCAATATCTGTAACACTATTTGTTCCATTTTTTTTCACAATTCTCAATTCACATGTATTTTTATTTTGATGCATTATGTTGTGTTGTATTTATTTCCTGAGGTGTGGCAATCAAGCATCATTATCGTCAACGAGTGCGAAATTCTGCATAAACCAACACTCCCCTCTTTTATTTCCCTCGCCTCTTCTTCTTACCTAACACACGCACCATATTTCATGAATGAAATTCGATGCAAATTTTATACACTACTTTTTACTTATTTATTTCTATATTTATATAAACTATTTTTTTATCTTTTAAAATTTATTTATAATTCAGCTTGCTTCTGTAACATAATTCTAACGAGCTGACAAATCTGCCGCAATCGTCCAATGTATAAGTAGGAATGAAAATAATTAAACAAAAAATAATCATAAATATCTCAAAAATAATTACATTACTTATTAGCATATTTTTTTTTCTTTATTAGAAATTTACACGTGCAAAAATTTAAATAACAAACAATTTTTCACATAAAAAAACCCCTAAATTATTTTTCTTAAAAATTTCTTAAAAATGTGTATGGGAACTGATCCACCCTTCCATTTTATTTCTTGACCTTAAGTACAAAGTCTGAAATAGACGTGAGAGAGAGTTAAATGTCACTCAAAATTCGCCTTAAAAACAAAATGGAAAAAAAATGTCCATTATTCATAGTTGAAATGAAAAAATAAAAACAAAACAACTTAAAACTTTATATTGAGAACGTCGAATTGCAGTACAACATTCATATCCCGGTTCTCAACTTTCACAATTTCAATGAATTGAGCACTTTAAAATTAGAATGTAATCAGGATACAAAAAAAAATATTTTTCGAAAAATCCAACTGTTTCTTTTCAACTTCTAATTAACTATCCGATAGACTTGTTTGCAACGTAACCCTTTATCTTAAAAACCATTTGGGCCGAACTGGTTTGACCTTAAGAAAAACCTTCGCAGGAATTTCTAAGGAAAAAAAATAGAAAGAAAGAAAATTCCACTTCCGAAGAATTTCATTTTTTTCTACCTAACTTTTCTCTCTTTACTTGCTTCCTCCACTCCCGGAAGTGAATGTGAAACTCGACCTTGACACTATTTGTAAGGTAGTCGCGTAATATTGTGCATAATTGCGCAAGATAAAAAGAAAAAGAGCAGAAATGTTCACTGCAAAACATCAGTTTAGAAAACGAGGCGCCATTCAACCCAACTTATTATTCTCAACCGGAAATACAAAAATAGAATTTTTAATAAAACCAGAAGAGAATAAAAATTATTTCACTCCATTCTGCACATTAGAGAATTAATTAAATACCCCTTTGTATTATCCTTTTATTATGTATGCATAAACAAGGTGCAAAATTGAACAAAGAAAAAAACAATGGGGAGATAATCATGATAAAAATCTCAAACAATACACCAATTATCGATTGATTCTGATGAGCTAAAGCAAAAGAGGATCATAATCAAAGACAATACCCAATTACCTAATGATCAAACTACAAAGCATCCTATTTCAGTAACTAACAAAAATTTATTACCAAACTTAATCACCTTAATTATTGTAACACACCGTTGCACTTGAGTTACAGGTATTACTATTGCAATTCCATCGAATCCAATTCAAAACCCTGTTTCATTACCCCAACACCAATCTCACCCTCATCATCACGCTCTCATCTTAATTCTCAGTGCCACCACACGAGGGCACGTCGTCGCTTTAGTTACACACTCAGCTGTTGGTGATGGGGAGTCGAGAGCTCAGTCGGAGCTCGTAGCGTGTCGCGTTCGGCCGCTGGAGAGAATCAAACGGGTCCGGACGACAAGTGACGTCATTCATTCTATGCCTCGTGATTGGTTTGACCCACTAAATGAATTAGCGCGTCTCTCTAGAGCTGCTGTCGCGTGGCTCACAGCTGCCTCTGTTCCGGCTGTCGAAGACGGCATCGCCACCGGGTTGCCGAGGATAACCGTTCCATTGACCAACGCCGCAAACTGTACACGGTAAGCGTCTCATTCCTTACCCTGATTTCCGCGTTTAACCTCCATATCAGCGAGTGACAGAGAGACGCAAAGTGCCGTTGCCGGCATCAACGGAGCAGGGCAACAGGTTGCCGCACCTGTTGGTCCGCCCCGACCTTCGCCCTAGCGTGTGCTGCAGCGCGTTCATGCGTTGCCAATACATAACGTTCCCCTTTTCCCTCAGGTCACATGAATTTGCCCTGTCGTGTGGTCAGTGATGCGAGCACTTGTTGATCATTTCAGTGCAAGTATTAAAGATGAAAAATTGACATTTTTCCCCCCCACTACCTGCTCCCCACCTTTTATCTGCACTTGAAAAACACATTTATTTTTATTTTATACCTACCCTGGGTTCTTTTTCTTCCCATTCCTCACATACCTTATTTTTTTTTCTCATTTCACCTGAACGTATTGAAGGGGCCCATGAAATTGAGGCCAGTCGGGCGTGCTAAGGTCATTTGGGTCGAACTCAAAGCTTTTCATTCAATCTGACCACAAACCCACAGATCCGTTCATGGATACAGTTGCATCACAAGGTGGATTTCACTTTACAAAGACGTAGATAGAGATAGGGGAAAGAAAACCCCACCCCCTTATCTTTTCTGTTCCTTTGGACTCGTATATATCCTTAGGAGCAAAGTAGAAAAATCTATTTTGCTTTAATTCCCAAAACCTGGATATATTGTCCACTCTTTCATTGATGGAACCAATTTTAGGGTTTTTGTGTTTCGTGATAATTGAAATAGTTAAACAACACACCTTTAATTTGATCTTACCTTGACTTGAATAGTTATTTATTATTTTTTTTAATCTATTTATTTAGAAAAAAAATATTAAAAAAATATGCAACTTACGAATCATGATTTATACATTGGGACAAAAGGTTTTTAAAACGGATGTATGCGACCTGTTCATGGCACGTGTTGTAAAAAGGTCAATTTTTTTTAAAAACTGTTTGGTATATATATTCTAGTTCATGGGAAGGGATGCCCCACGCCTTCTCTCAATGGCTCGTTCCCGCCAGACGCGTGCGTTTGTCTGAGTACAGCTGGTAAAAATTACGAGCAAGCATTTTGCGGAATTTTTTTCTCTCAATTACAAAACACAACAGACATGGAAAATGAGATAAAAAGAAAATTGGTGATAAAAATTACAAAACTTGGCTAATTTCTCACGATATGTTCACCGACCCTTATTATATAATTCAAATATTGCTGAATTGAATAAATCTATACATAGATTCATATAATAATAATAATAATAATAATTCCCTTTTTTTGTACTTTCAAGTATGGAATATTATTTCCTTCTTTCCAGGAAAAAATAATCAAATTCCCGCATAAAATTATAAATACATAAAAATATAACTATGACAAAATTTTCATAAAATACATCGTAAATGTCTAAATTAAACCAAAAAAAATATTTATTTCATCTTTTATTCTTTTAAAAAAATTGCCAACGAGATAAATAATATTAAACATCACTCACACACACCTGTACAACACGCAACTGACGACATCTGGCGTTACGTAACCTTACAAAAGGCCGCTCTTTTCAACAATAGTGTCATTATATCGACAACTAAACATTTCTTCATTTTTTTCCCATCATCCTTCCTTTTTCCCCGGCACAATACATCATCATCAAGTTTCTATACAAAATTTTTTCTCCCTTTTCATCTTAATTTAACTCACTTCGTCTCGAAAACCAGACCCGCCCTTACTATTACCTTTTATGCACACTCTTTAATGACTGCAACAAGAATGACATTAGAGATGCTTCTTGACGGACCCCATCCGCATCATCAGTCAACCTTTCACTCCCCATCGAAAACCCTTCACTTTCTATTATTAAACACTCTTTCTCGCCATTTTATTCCCTTCAGGTGCCATTTTTAAAGAAAAAAATAGCAATAACCCTTTAATTTAGTCCAGGACAATTCTAGACTCTTTAAGTACCCTGTCCCGGGTGCTTAATATCGATCGAGTGATCCTACCACCTGTTGACTTTACCAATATGTCGCGTCCAAGATACGACCGGCTCCTAGAAGTCGTGCATCACCTCTTAACCTTCTATTTGATAAAAGTTTATTATTTAATCCCATTAACATCTTTTCTAACCTTTCTACAACTCAACAAAACCCCCTCAACAAATCCAGGCCGATTCAACACTTTTATTTATTCTCTTAATGATTTTTCTGCCCCTAGCAACAACACCTGTTGCGTTTTTGTATCCCCACACAGTGGGATAAATCCTGAGGTAAAAAGTGGTATATGAAAAGTAATTATTTATATAAAAAAGTGGAAAACCCCATTGCATGGGAACTTCCGGAATAATTCGTGAGTATAAAGCACTTTAAATTTTTTTTATGAAAAATAAAATGGGGAAAAAGAGGATCTGGGAAGTGATTTCATACACTCACTTAGAATCACCTGAAAAATAAAAAAGGAGTGAAAAATTTACATTAAAAAAGAGGGAAAAAATGAATGTTTGAATAAGAATAGAAAAATTTTAACGTTTTGCATGACTTACGACATAGATAAGATAATATTTTTTTCATCCATTTTTTAAGTTTGAGGTGAATAAAGAGAAAAAAGGGGTAGTGAATATATCTATCATGTGGAAAGATGGATTGCAAGCACAACAGATGCTACATCTACCCTAAATTGAGTGCTTTATTGATTCAAAGCCCTCCACTCGACGTGTACGATTCAATTGAAAAGTGTGTTTGTTATTGATTTTCTATGCATACTTTTATCTCTATCCAATTTTTATTCTCTACACCATGTTTATATTTATTCCAAATAGATACAATTTCGCAAAATTATTGGGCATGTGAAGAGTCAAAAACCCGATCTCGTTCAGACATGATAATTTTATAAAATGAATACTTTGTGACAACTCTTACCCACAATTCCCACCAAATACGAAGATCCATCGAGCAATGCCTCTATTAATCTTAGACTCAATTGCAGCAAGTTTAGTTAAAAATCAAGCTGAGTTTAAACTGTGGTTAATAAAAATTACGTTGCACCAAACATTTAACTCAACATTTCAATCTTAATAATGCTTTAAATTTAAACTCGTTATTTTGGGCAGTTAAATTTAAATTGGCAATTAAGTTTAAGTCATCACGTGACTACAGTTAGCCTATCACATGTCTTAAATAAACTAAAGTTAAAATTAAGACTAATTTCTTGGTGCAACCAATCCTTAATTTAACCTAAGTAGAATTAAGTAATGCCATCATTACTCAAAAGAGGGAGTAACAAACAGTAAATAGATTGCTTTTAATTATATCTTTAGAATTTCCTGTAGGGAGTGTAATATCAACAATAAAAATTCAAGTATTCCGGTTTTAAAGTATAATTTATAATTTATAAATTAAAATAATTGTCTCTAATGCATATATTTTGTATATGTGAAGCTTAGTGCAATACCTTTTATTAATTAATACCTACGTAAGCAAATTACACCACTCACATGGTGTACATGTCATTTTATATTTTAAGCAGTCGCAAAGACATGTTCATTGACACGGATGTAATATAAGTTATTTTCGTTGCTCTTTCTCTTTTTAACTTGACATATAATTCTAATAACCATCATGTACTCAAATAAAATTAGTTTGCTCTCATCATCTTCAATTTAGTTTTGATTTTGACTATAATTTTAGATGCAAGCATAAATAAATAGTTAAATAAAAACTAAAATACGTCTTATAAATTGCGTAAACTTGCTCATATTATACTCCTCATTATGTAAATAATATATTTCAAACATTTCATTCAATTCTCAATAAAATATAAAAAAATTATGGTAATTCCAAACTAATACTCGAAATTCATTTTTATATTTTTCTTTTTGTTAAAAAATGATTCATTAGAGTAAACAGTAGTTTTGTCTTCATCTCATTACACCTGCAATCAGAGTAGACATTTCTCATCTTTTATACCAACATCATCACATGCTCGATCCAATCACGAGAAAGACCAGGTGCAATGTTGCGTGTTTCTTATTTTTCTCATTTAACCCCAACGTGAAATGAACCATCCAAAGTAAAGGTGTCAATAACACGATCGATAGTTGTTGAGTCGTGGACTTTTATTAACAAGGCGATGTTGGTAGAGGGCTACGGTGCAAGATAAGCCCCTTGTACGTGAGATGAGTTCTATTTTTAAACAACCCACATTCAGAACAAACTCACCAACAAACCAAAGCTCAATAAATGCACATTCATTTAACAATTCTAAAGTCGTTTAGCACATTTCTTAAAATCGTGATTCGCATCAAAACCGTCAACTTAAAAAAAGAAGGAAAAAACACCCTCATTTTTAAGAACCCCTTTCTCTTTCGTGCACGGGTTGGAGCAGAAAAAAAATCCAATAATAGTATTTTTATATTTCAATAAAGCGTTGGCATTTCCCTTGGCACGTGCCGTTACCAATTACTTGTTAAAAGAAGTGCGAGTTAAGGTGATGAAACAGGTGTGCAAAATGCAGGTTACGTAACAAACTCATGCTTCTTGTCTCAACTGTCAACACATGATCACAATTAAGTTTGTCAGCAGTTAAGATGAGGCCATTTTCCTTAATGGCCATGATAAAAGTGTGTCCTAGTAAATTCACGTGTCAATAGTGCTTTCTTTACACAACATTTATCAGATTTTGGAAAATAGCTGCCCCTCAACTTCCCTGCACGACATTATGTGCATATAATGGAGAATATATCTGAATGAATTTTTTTGCAAAATTTTAATAACATGAGAACAAAGTTATTATTATTATTCACATTTTTAATATTTACATTTCATTGATATAATATTTATAACATATTGAAAAAAATGCTGCCCCTAAACTTCCCTGCATAACATTCATACACATTTTAGAGGAAAATATTTCCTGAGCTATTTTTACATAATTTTCATAAGAAAAAAGCTCATTATTTATATTTCTTAATAACTAGCACTTTCAAATGCTAATTCAGCACTCAGAATTTCTTTTTTCTCACATTTCTGTACGAACCAGTCCTCTAAAACACACTCACATCTTATCCAAACAACCCTTACAAACACTTAAAAATATTCATCACATCCCAATGTTTACATGAAATGATTGAGACAATATTCCCTTCACTCACGCCTTTAATTCTTCCTCAAGCACAAACTTGCAAATGACGTTTTATACAAGTATTTTGTGACCACAACAGTCAAGTGAACGCAGTTTCATATCCCTTTGGGTGTCATTCAAGTTGCTTGTGTATAAGAAAAACACGCCTCGAGTATAACATGAGAAAAGTAGTTGTGAGGAGAACTCAATATCCTCCCGTGCAGGGGGTGCGATTGTTGTGAATTCTCCTCGTGGTTGTTGTTCTAAGGGATTAGTGATTAAACTTTTCGCGTTTGCGGCGTCATCACCAGCTGAGCATCCATCATCGTTCATGTTTATTGTGTTTTGACGCACCGGTTGATTCGTTTTGTTGGCCGCGCGATTTAAAGCTCAGTTCGGCATTTGCCTTTCTTTTCCTACTTTGTGGGTGAAAATAAATGAATAGCGATGCTCAAATCTAATTTCGTCCTGGGGAGAAACTAACACAAGGTGGTTCACCCACAGGAAATTGATGCCTCACTTGAGGAAAACGAGTAATTCTCATCTTTCTTACACAACTCCATTGACGTCATGTGCATCATTTCCCTCCTTTAGCAGTGTTTGAATTTTTAATTTACACTTGGATGCCCTATTTTCAATGAAAAAAATCACCAAACCAGATTCATTTTAAGTGTAACAAACCATAATTTATTACTAACTACTTGACATTTGTGTAATTACAAATTCGTATAAGTCAAAAATAGTTCATTTATCCCAATATTTATTCCCGGAAATACTTTGACAGTTTCTAAATTAAATCCTGATTTAGATTATTCATTACTTAACTAAAAAAAATCCAATTTAAACAAATCGAAGATAAATAAAGCTATTTATAAACCCAGCTTTAAATGAAACAAATATAAAACCTAATATAACAAATGTATTTTTAACTGTTCATTTTGTATTTTAATTACAGGATAAACATAAATGAAGTGTATAATATAATTAATATTTTACGTTTCTTCGGTTTTACATTCCACTACACAATAGACGGATATTATAAACTGTTGCTAGGTGATAGTTATCAAAGCTACGGGATAATAATTGAATGTTGTGTGAATTGCTGTTGATTGCACGAGAAAAGAAACAAGACCGCATTGCCCTGCTCTGACACCGCAGATATGATCGCAGCACAATTTTATACAATACTGGCACACTTAATGCAACCTTCCACTGTATTTCCATGCCCTTTCATACAACTAAGTGCTTTCCTCTGCCAACCATGCAAGACTAACTCAAAGCACCCCGCAGGGCTCTCTTCCCTGCAATGCTGTCTCACTCGTTTTACCTTAAAATTAAAATTAACTACTAAGTCTTAATTTAATCAATTTCACATTCTTTTTATTAAAAAAAATACAAATCAATAATTAAAATATCTTCCTTCGTCTTCCCCACCATAACTTTTAGTAAAACATCAAATTCTACTCCATATTTTGAATTTATAAAAAAATTAACTAAGTCGCGTATCCACCTTTATTTTCTTTCATCTAATTACATTTCCCTCCGTGGGTGATCCGGAAAATGTCTTAATTCAATCGACCAGTTACTGATCCATTTCATCAAAACATTAATTTAACAGAAACCTCGACCTTTTCTTCAATGTTTCCTAATCCGTTACATTTTCTCATTTACCTAGGACATGAAATCGAGGAGCAAAGACATAGTGTCGGCGATGGATGCAACTTTCGACCATCTACAAGTGACAAACGAAAACAGCATCTGGTCTGACGGCGTACCAGACGATTTATTCCGTCAATCGGGGCTTGGACTACGACCTAAAAGGCTATCACTAAAGAGGCCCGCACCCGAACTCCCATCACCAACGGGTGAATCAACCGATTCGAGTTCGGTGAGCGACGACGTCCATAGCGGAGGCAGTGGAGTGTCGGCTCACACGAGCAAAACGGCTCACAGTGTAAGTGGGGTCGGAAAACAGCAGCGCCGAGGACCCGGAGGAAATTCATCTTCGGGGAGACGGCGGCGGACTACGCTCAGTGCCCGTGAACGCAACTTGCGACGCTTGGAAAGCAACGAGCGAGAAAGAATGCGGATGCACAGCTTAAACGATGCATTCCAAGCCCTTCGAGAAGTGATACCGCACGTAAAAATGGAGCGTAAATTGAGTAAAATCGAAACACTAACCCTGGCCAAAAACTATATCATGGCATTGACAAATGTCATATGTGACATGCGTGGTGAACAGAAACCTTACGATGCCCTAACGAGTTACGACGAAGATGGAAATGATGAAGATGAAGATGCACTAACAAATCCTCCGGTCAAATGTGCGGACAATGTCTTTTATCCTGGTAAAGGGATTCAGCAAACTACAGCACCGCCGCCCATGTCAGATGACGACGAAGAAAGCGAAGCGGAAGTAAGTTCCAGTTTGTATTGAACACCAAGTTTTGAGAGCAATTTTTTCATGCGCGAGTACATTTTTTCGTCAAGATGTGATACGTGTATTTGTTGATAAGAAGTTAGAAAAATAAATCAAATTCACATCATTTTACTAGCTACTGACGTGAGTACTTAAACGAAGTGAAAATAGAGGTTTTAATTGGTATTTTTGCACTTGTTTTTTTAATTTCTTCATTTGTTTTCTTAAAATTGAGTTAAGGGGGAAAATTGTAGGTGCAAATCATTTTAGAGTGCAATTGTACTGTTGTAAAAAAATTCCATTTTTAATTATGAAGCATATTGAAAAGCAACATATCATTTTAACGGTGTAATATGTGAAGATGATGGGAAAAACAAACAGAAAAATGAAAATGTCATGTTGAGAGACACATTGAATGAAATGACATCTTGTACTAATGAAATGAAATCAGGAAGAGATATAAAAGAAAAGAAAATGAAAAAATAACATTTCTATATAATATATAATTATATATATATATGACGATGATATAATAATATATATTTTGTCCAAATATTTATAATTTTCAGAGAAAATTTTATCGTTGCTGCTAAACATTAAAAAAATGCATTTCAGAGTGTCAAAATGATACGAATTATAAGTTTTTCAACATAATGTGATTCCCACGCAAATTAAGAAATTCATTTCTGTTCAGAAAAATTTCAACAAAAAATTAACTTGTTTATTATAAACCACTTTTCTGACAGTTTTCATCTTATTTGCGTGTGCTAGCCTTTCTTGCACATATACGAAAAAAATAGAAGCAAAATAATTAAGTGGACTTGCTAACCTTCCCCATTTCATTAAAAAATCATTAATTGTCTATGCCATATGTGTTTAGAGCAGTTTCTTATAGGTCTGTTTTATTCACTCTATTCCATTATCCACAAAGGACCTTCCCTAAACCGAACTTCCAAATATTGTGCATGAATGCATATTCAAGTTTAAAATAGAAAAGTAAAAGAAAAAATATACTTCCTACAATGCTTTGCTGTATAAATTTCCTTACTGTTTTTTTCCCATCCCAGAGACTTATTTTCTTATTAAAATGTTTGTAGAAACAAGAAAAAAAAAGTTACAAAATGTCCATTATTTATTTTCTATGAAAAATATACTTAAAAGAAAAAAATATTGTGAGGTATAAAAGTCTCGTTTTGGGCATAATCTGGTGTCACTTTTCATCTTTTATTTTTTAAGAAAATGAAAAAATTTCAAACATTCCTATCTTAAGTTAATAATTTAATTATTGTAACACTCTTTTATACTTTTTTTTAAATTTATTATTTTTCATTTGCACTACAAGCTGAGCTCAATTATGGGTTAAGTGCAAATAGTCTTTAGTTAGTGGCTAACTTCATACAAGCAGGCAGCAATGTAAACATAATATTTAAATAAAGTATTAGATTGTATTTTATTTATGGACAAAAAGTGTCAAATTTAACTTGATTTAAAAATTGTTTATTTTTTCATATTTTGGTATTTAATAGAGTAAAATAGAAATGTTGTATAAAATATATAAAATTATGTTCTTAAAAAAATGAAATAAATTAAAAAACCCAATTTTTTTTCAAATTTAAGCCAAAGATTTGCTTGTGCTCAAAGTAATTAATGGAAAGTGCAAAAGCCACTAACTGAAGGCAGGGTCAAATTGTCCCTAATTAAATTTTTAAATAAATAAATTAAAATTAAAAAAAAATATAATTTCTTTTTTATTTATATTTTGTGCAATTTGCTAATAATTATGTATATAATTGTTTTTCCTCTTTTAAAAATATTTTTGCCATATGGTTTATTATTATGAATTATTACTGTTATTAAATTTATTTTGCTTTCATTTTAACATTGCAATTTTGTGTAGAAACAGAGAACGATAGATAAAAAGAAAATAAGAAAAATGGACCTAACCAAAATAATCCATTCATTCCCATATAAATAAAATGCTATCAATTTTTAAAATTAATTTCCGTTTATATAACTGTACTTAATATTTCAAAATTCCAAAAGAGGAGGAGGGGAAGCAAGAGAAGAGAAAATAACGAGAAAAAAATATAAATAAAACATTTATATCATATTTCAAATATATTAAAAAAAAAACAGACTGACAAGGTGATTTCACTGCCTCATGTTATATATTTCATCTTCCAAGATCCGGTTTATTTCCCAATTTTACTTGCAATTCCCCAATGACCATACCAATATCTACTTGCGACTGGCCCTTTCGAAATGATTTGCCTACCACTCCTGTTTTCCATCAAATAAATGTAGGTAAAAAAAGTGGCCAAGATTTTTACTCTAAAAGTCTTCTATTCTCCAAGTAATGAGCTAAATCTTGTGGCAGGCCTCATTTCTTATTCATTGATTTTTAAATGATGTAAACATTTCAATCTTCTAAAATGAAATATAAAAAAAGGTAAAAACGTGACATCTGGTTAAGAACTGAATTCATGAAAAAATGAAGTGAGAAATAAGGCCTTTTAGAACCAAATTTATCAAACTTTTCCAGTTTCTCAACTGTTTATATTCCCCTCTATCCTCTTTAAACAAGTATAAGAGAAATATAAATACCGTAAATGGTATATAAAAGTATTATAATGAATGTCAATTATTTTCGGAAAAGATTTTAACGTTAAAAAATGTCAGCTAATGCATTTACAGTAGATAACGTCAGCGTTGACTTTTAATTTTCATCAGAACTAATTTTTCGTCCAAAAAATTGCGCCTTTCAAAAAAATACTTTAAAAAATATAAACTAAGTATTTGTTATTTTTATTTTATTTTATTTAGAATATAATTGGATTTTTCTACGGGGATGAAATGCTACTCGTGTCCCGGTGACCCCTTGAGTTGGCGCATATGGTAGATAACATTTTTTGCCCTTATAAACCCCAATTTGTATCTGGTTTGAGTCTACATCCTTCATGATAGGATATAGTGCGTCCCCACGTAAACAAGACAGCGTTTTTGTGTCATCAATCCGTCATGTAGTTCAATCTCCATGGTAACAGACGTCCAAATCTCCTCTCTGCTTCCACATCCGCCTGTTTTTAACGCAGTAAAACAACTTTCCCCTACAGTCAAAATGGCCATTAGTAAAATCAGCAAAAGGTGTGAAATTAATGGAAAAAATTGTTTTATTCTTTAAAAAAATAAAAAAAAAAACTAAAAAACACAACTTTTTTTATTATTGTATAAAAATATGAAAAAAAATAGGAAAAAGTTTTGTTTTTCAATTGTATATTTTTTTTTCTATTTTAATTAATTGTTTTTGAATTTATTCCAACTGCTATGCATCCGTGTTAAAGTTCTCTTCCTGTATAAATCAAAAAAACTAAATTTTCTTGACTTCCCGATGTCTTCAATGATTACGTAAATGTTTGGGCAAATAAGTTGTTTGATCATTTGTTTGAAATAAACTGTTTGCATTGAAAAAATTTGTTCAATTTTAAAATTCTTTTATGTATAACCCTACACTAACATAAAGAACAGGACAATTTTTCTAAAAATACAAAGAAAAAAAAAGAAGAGCAAAACAATTTAATTCTACTTAGGTAATTTCAATTCGATAACATATGGAGGACAATCTGTGCAATGTCTGTAGGCGACAGGTGCAGAGCACAATGGCAAGCGACAGGTAATCGCAACCCAGGTCGCCTCTTCATTCTATTGTGCACAAAGATGATGCAGATGCAGCCACAAAAGAAGTTCGACCCGAATTAATTAAACTACGACTTTTATAGGGACCAAGAATGAAACTGAAAACCTCAACAACGAAAAAATCTCAACAATTCAGCCATTTTTCCCTTTCACAGTCTGATTCAACTGGAAAAGTAATGAATAAAATGTTTATTTTCCCTTTAAAAATAAATAGAAAATTTATATAAATAGAATTTATATAAATAAAATTATTTCATCAAATATTTTGTGTAGTTTTTATTAAATATGAAAAAGCCATTTTATTTTTTGAAAAACTATTTTTGCTGTTGAAAAGCTTTTAAAATAAAAATTTAAATATAAAAAAAAAATAATTACAAAATTCAAAAAATTTTAACTAAATAATTTCCTAAAGAAAAAAGAAAAAACAATACACGAATTTTCAAACAATGATTAATGACTTTCTTATCTCGAAAACACCGAATCACTTCTTCCTCAAGCTCATCTCCCAAGCAAACACTCCATTTTTCAACCTGTTATACCTTTTATTATTAACATTCCACAACCAATTTACTTCCTACTTCCACCTTAGGGAAGTTGGCAATCTCGTCAAAACGTCAAGAGCACACCAGATTAAGCTCCAATCCATACTGCTTTGAGAACTCCAAAATTAACCACAATAACACCTCTTACTCTTTTCACCTTTCACACATCTTATGAAAACACTTTCATTTCACAATTTATCCAATAATCAACAAAAACCCATTCATCTAAAACCACCCAAACTTACCTTTCATCTATCATAACTCATCCCCACCTTGAAATCTAAAAAAAAGAAAAATTTTATCGATTTAGCACATTGCAGCTGTCAATTTTCAGATACGCATCTCCAAAACTCCTCCTAATAGTTCATAAAACTAAGAAACTCAAGACGGATTATCGTTTCACACAGTTTTCTATAAAAAGAAAAAAATAAAGAAATAAAACTGAAAAAAGTGCACAACATCCTATTTGAAAATCCAATACTTTTACCTATTCCATCCAGAAAATATAAAGAAAATCTCTCAGCCTAAACATTTATTCAATTTTATCCCGAATAAAATCTTTTCAATTGACATTTGCTAAATATATCAAGAGAATAAATTTGATCAACTTTCGCACATTCAGGTTGTTCCCCCCTACACATCTTACGACGCACATTTGCCGGATGTTGACGGCAACGAAGCGTAGCTAAGACCCTTATCACAGTTCCTCCACCTACTAAAGGTGGAGGCGAAAGATGGCGCTCACCGCAAACTCGTGCATTCTCGAGATTAAACAACCTTCTATTTCTGGATGCTGTTTACTCCACTCAACTGCTTCCCCTCCCGCCCATGTACGCACACTGACCCCTAACTCTACAGCCCACATAACGTCATTTGATACGTCACTCCCACACCCACATCCTTTTAAGTTTACGCCTAGTCCTATTCACTGTCGCCAATGCGGAGACTCGTGATCCTCAATGACCTCAAACTGTTGCCAAGGAAACGAGCAGCTCACTGCTTGCCTTTTAATACAGAATGAAACAAACGCACGGTGGATTAAATAAGCTCACGTGCACTGTGGTTTGTTTTGTTTCCTATGAAAACCCACTCAAGCTCCAACTAAACAATAATAAATAAGTAAATAAATAAAAATCTCAAATTAAAACTTTTTTCTTTTTTATTTTAACAGTAAAAAACATCCGGATTTAATTAAATTAAAATTTTCCGAATATTTATTATGCTAATGTTTATTTTTGAAATTTTTGCAAATTTGTAAACATCACAACAAATCTGTGATAAAAATCTGTGTTTGGGAAAGAATAAAATTGTCAAGTTAGAAAAAAAATTAAAAATGAAAGAAAAAATTGATAATATTAAATTCCAAGATGAAATATGTTGTAGTGTTGCAGTAGATTTATTCGTTGAGTTACTGTAATTGCAAATTTACACATCATCAAGTGTTAGAAAACGCAGTTCCGAAGGGCGAGTTTGAAAATGAGACTGATGCGGCGGCTGAAGAAATTGCGTGCTAATGAGTTGGTCTCATCAATCTGGCACAAGGCGGAGACGAATCCAAACAGAGGTTTCCTGTTTGCGCTCGTAGCTCCCCAGACAACGGAGTCAACAAAATCCGTTTACAGTACACACTCTCACACACATACAAATTCTCGCGAGACTGACATTATCACCAAGTTCAAACTGATGGCAAGAAATTGTTTTTTTCTTGCATTTTCACAACATCACAAATTGACACAAACAAGTTGAATTCTACAGATGTATTAATACTCACTGTATTTACCTCGATTTTAGATCCTTTAAGATATTATCCGTAATCCTTTGTTAGATATTATCGATGATATTCATTAATTTTTTTTTTAAATATTTGTATTTATTTCTTCTTCTGTGTGCACTTTTTATTGATCAATTTTTCATTTCATTCAGTAGGATGTTCCAAGTACGAATCATCAAAAGTGATCAAATGGGACTCAAGGGTCCTCAGGTTGACCAGAACGCATGAACAGGACTCGCTGAAGCGTGGAATTGACACGAGTCGTACATGTTGACCATCGGGACCTATGAAATAGATAAAAGAAAAAATATTGTTAAATAAAATATTTTCATACAAAAAGATCAAAATTCAGAATCAAACAATCAATCAGTTTCAAATTGAACTTCCTAACTAAAATTAGATGACCAATATCAGAAAACCTAGAAACTTTACATCCATGTTCACATTATAGATGTTGCCCTAGCAGATCTCATCCAAGATGATGCCCTTTTATCAGGCCCAGTCCTAATGGAGGCAAAAGTGTTCACAACACAGCACATGTGGGTGGAAGATCAAGGGGGTCAGCCAAACTATGTGGAGATGTTATAAAAAAATTTGTGCAAAGGGGGCAGCCAAATTATCATTTGCACGTAAGCAGTTAAAAGTCTAGGATCAGTCCTGCCTTCTACTAATGCTTGTGACACCATTTTGTTTAACTTGGAAATGAAGTACAATGCAATGCAGTGATGTTATCCAGCAACCCAGCTAAGCTATAAAATTTTAGTTTGCCAACTGAGTTCTAGATAGTCTGGATTTCTAATCTTTTGTTGTTTGCATCCACACCAAGCTGTGGAAGTGAATCTATCCCAATAGATGAGATCCAAACGCTCTGTATGAACATAGTATTAGGTGATGGCCCTTGTTCGAATCAGGGAGAGTTAGAGCTGAATCCAGGAAAGTGCAGCCTGTACACTGCACTTGGCCTCAGCCTTGCAAAAATTAATTAATATTTAATAGAAGCAGCAAAAAGTGACGTTTCGAGCAAACTCAATATCCAAGTCATTTTTATTAGTGAAAATATTGTATAAATATTTTAGGTAGGGTTGTGCCGAATATTCGAGAAATATTTGGTATTCGACCTATTCGAGCCGAAATTAGCTATTCGACATTCAGCCGAATATTAAAGTTGCACTATTCGAAAATCGAATATTCGGTCGAATATCTATCTGATTTTCGAATATTCGATCAAATATTCGGACAAATATTCAAACAATAAATGTAACTGTAATAAATAAATCTTAATTTCAAAACAACAAAAGAATAAGAACAACAAGAAGTGCATAAATTTCTTGTTATTATTTTGCTTTATTGACAAGGTAATTAAAAGTCATTTTGTCACTTTTAACAAACTCATGACATATTTTGTGATTAGTTGTGATTAAGGCATGCAATATTTAATATTTCTGAATATTCGGTATTCGTTATTCGAGATTTTTGAATATTCAATTCTATTCGATATTTGTTATTCGAGACATTTTGATATTCGGCACAACCTTAATTTTAGGGTATGATTTATCAGCCCGACAAAAAAGAGTAGATTAACAACAAAAAAGCTGTTTGAAATGCCAATAAAATGTATAGAACAACATAGAAATCTTTTGCACAACAAAAAAATTATTTCCCAACAAAAGAGGTTATTGCACAACAAAAATAGTTATTGCATGACAAAAGTAATTTAGGAAACATATTTATTTTCAGTCCTAACTTAACCTAGCCTATTGTTCGTTACCATATACTGTTGTGCATTCTTCTTTTCTGTCGTTCATTCAATATTTTTATCATTTGCAAGCTGGCATAGTTTAAAACTATTTTATATGTGATTTCTTGTTGTGCAAAAGACTTATTCTGACATGCTAGTATATATTCCCCAATATTTTAAATCATAAAAGATTATGAAAGACTATTTGGGTACTAATTACAATACTATCTTCTCATTATATTTAAATTTATACATGTGTTAATATGTTATTTTCAAATTAATTTTGGCTTCATTCACATGTGTTGACTTCTATTACTTCAAGGTTTAAGGCCTTTTTGATCTTACCCCTAAGATCATCATCAGTACTGTGGTTTTAACTATCTGCTGTGTCTCGATACATAGGTTTTTTGCAAACAAAATTGCAATAGACTCCCAATTATCCGTGTTGGTTATTCAATTTGAAAATTATCCATGGTCAAATTTTGGTCCTAACATAATCAAAACATCATCTAAACAAATCATATGATTGGCTTATAATGTATCTATAATAAGAATAGACAACAAATTGTCTGTCATTGTTTATTATTACAGCCAATCAGCTTCGTCGACCTGTGGACATCCGGTTGACGCATTTGGTCGATGAAGCTGATTGGCTGTATTTTTTGTGCATCTTTACATGACTGTTTTT